>JAZHYW010060974.1:0-17663 GCA_037355805.1 Ixodes ricinus
AGTGGCTTCGATCCATGCTCGATAACCGAAATAAACACGATCGCAACGCCGCCATTTTTTTCGAAGCGGCAACTAAGGGAGTTGCACGGCTGCACTCAGTGGTTCAGTCGAGTCCCGGAAGGGCCGCCTGCGCTAAAGTTTCGTATAGGCTCCCTATGGAAGCCAGAGTTGCGCGTTCATCTCCGTAGCGCCGTCTTTTCTGCAAGGCATTTGGAGCCTGCCCCTCACGTGACTGAATTTGGCGAATGGCAGCGCGGCATGCTCGAAAGTGGGGGAACGTACATCAAGGTGCGTGCCAGCGTCTACTTTCCTGCACGGCATGTGGGTCTGACCCTCACCGTGATAGGATCTCAGCCAGTAGCGGCGCGGCGGCGCGTGAAAACAACGCGCAACTCTAGCATTCCGTAGGGAGCCTATACAGGAACTCTAGGTGGCGCCAACTCGCAGGGCAATATTGCGGTAGCTATATAAAACAACTTGCATGTTTTGAGTCGTCGCGAAAGGATGGCTCTTTTGTCGCATTTACATTGGTCTCGGTGGACGCCAGCGGTCTAGGTTACCAAGGTGAGTTTCCCAGCTAAGCGTTTTAGTAAAGTTGTGTTTCTGGTGACATAACAAATATCATGTCAACAAACCGGATCTGGGCAACATTTTGCCCGTGATATCATCTCCCTTCCCCCCAAGCTGACTTATAAATTTGTCCTGATCTGCAGTGCCCTGCTTGTTCGGGTCCAAATTGGTTTCTGTCGGCCTCACGGACCCATTTGTTTCTCTTCATACACCACTGGTTTCAAACCGCCCTGGATCATGGACCAAAACTGCAACCTTAGGCCCACTCCGTTTCGGTTGATCGGACACTGCCACCTTTCACCTTCATGGCTTCCTGTCGTAATTAAATAAATTGTCATATATTTTCTGTTAGTGGTGCATACCTCTTGCAACACTTCACAAACATAGTGTGGTGAATCCACGCCACAGACAACTGTGAAACATGCAAGAAGTTGATTTTTGAAAAGATTAAGCTCGGAAGTTTCATGAAAAGAAGATATATATCCCCCTTTTAATTTTTCTGGCCACTTTAAGCATGCCATCTCCGAAGTATTGCAGCTTATTATGGCATCGGCTTTTGTCCATTTACGCGAGGAAAGGCTATCAGCAAGAAGGCTTCCCAAGTTTTTGTGTTCTGTTCGCATTTAATTACTGAAACAAGGAATATAGACATTACTAAGTGTTTTTCAACAAAACTAAATTTTCAAACTGGACCATTTTTTACAATGATTTTAATAAGTTCCTGCTAGAGTAAATATGTTTTTCATACAACAATAAAAAAAAACGGAAAACAAAACATTGACTACAATTCTCCTCCGAGCTTATACAGAAACTCTGTCACAATCACTATTTAGATTTTTCTATAATGGCCGTTTTGTTTCGTGAACGTTTTGTGACTTCGGCGATTTACGTGACCTCCCAACCGCACTGCCTAATTGGTACGTTAATTTTGGTGTCTATTTATGGCGTAATATTGTGGGTATCTTGGTATTGGCACAAAAAACAGTACGTTAAGGTTCAGATTGTTGTTTGAAGAGAGCGTTAGCTCGGTGGGTCGTCTCTTCAAAATTGTTTAATTGACTTTTGCTCACGTTTCTTTCCCTCCCAAGCCCATCACACTCTCTGGCTCATTTTCCTGTTTTAGTAATTGGGTTTTAGTAATTGGGCGAAAATTGGGTTTGGCGTGAACCCAGAAACGTAGGGGCCATGCAGCTCTACCCCAACTGTTCTTCTTATGTTGCGCAATTGCAAAAGCCACGATTTTATTGTTTTCACTTTTTTTTAACTCATGGCGTTCATAATATCGTCGGGCAGCCAAGTTGTGTTCGCAAAGAACACGTTCGCTCAAGCAGTGGCGGATAGCACTTGTGTTGATGAGATATTTTGGTTCCACACATCCAGAAAGCATCCTAGCCTGGGCAGCTGTCATCTATATAGTGACGAGCCGAAGCAAGACGGTAATGTTGAAGATTGATAACTTAAAGTACCCTTGTTAAATATTTCCTTATTTGCTGGTCTTGCTCGGCAGTGCCGTCTGTGCCTGGATAATAACCTCAGAAGATAATGACAAATACCGAGAGAAGGCTGTATAGTTGATTATAATCTGCATCTACACTCTGAATACGTGATATATCAGGAACGACGCAAGCTTTGTTATAGGAAGTTTGTTTCGCCTCCTGCTAGGCATCCCTGAGGTGCTTTAGCTGTAGCGCCTTTATTTATGCTAATAAAATGTACTGCACCTACAACTGCATGTAGGTGCAGCCTACAACAAGCAGATGTAGAGGAGCGCCGTTTAGTGAATCCGTTTGATCTGCATAAGCAAATCTGGAAGAAGCTAATTGCTAGCGCACAATTCACTGAGGCATGTTGACCTATGCGTTTCAGCACCCGTTCTCCTCTGCTAGGCCGTAAACCAGGTGGAACGTAAAATTATTCTTGTGAAAACAGCAGGTTTGTGACATGCACGGAAACTTGTCTATCATATCCTTGAATATGCCGGCCGCCCAAGCGAGTGAGTCGCTGACTGACTGGCTCGGCTTTGCCATTGGCCAAGGCAGAACAAGAAAATGCTACAGGAAGCAGTCAAGTTCGGTGAATTGTGTTTTTTTCTAGAAACAAATTCGCTAAAAGGTGGTTCGTCGCCATTTTCTCATAACTGAATGTCTTCTTAAAAGGATTCAATAAAGGGGTTTCAAAACCAGTGCTTCGGAAAATAGATTCCTCCGCTCGGGCGGTACACTGGCGTGTACGGCCCGAGCGGTTGTTGCAAATCCACGGAAGAGCGCGCGTTAAAAAAAAAAAAAAGAGTAATTGAAATACGTTTATATTTTTTTTGTTATACAAATAGAGCCTCGGCAACTTTGAGGAGGAGAATAGGGTATACCTTTACTTCTTCTCCCATTTGGCGAGAAATTTCCGCTAACATTTACATGCTAAATTTAGCGGGTAAAGTTTCCCGCTAAATTTGACGTTGAAATTCGACGTCAGATGACTTCTGTCACCACCCTATGAACAAATTCAGTTTCTCCGCGAAGATTTAGCGTCAAAATTTACGCCACGTGACCTCAAATTTAAATTCAGTTTCCGTCTAAATTTAGCGGAGAGGCTACGCAGACGGCGACGCCACAATACGCGGTTACGGGCGTTTAAGAGCTGTGCGCTAAAACCGTTCTCTGTTGCCGGCACGTGAGCAGGTAATGGTGGATAGCGTTCCTAACGCAACCAGTGTCTACGCCTTCGCGATAAACGAGAAACGCCTTTTGATGGACACTCTTTTTCGCGTTAGGTATTTTGCAGACCTTGTGCTTAATTTAAGAACCAGAATAAAATTACTTTCCACTGCAGATAATGTGCATCCAACGTTCAACCGGATGTGTGCATAGGACGGGTTGGTTGTGGGGCAGGCGCTACGGAGTGGACTCACTGCAAAAAGGCGTCGGGCATTTTCTGAAGCTTGTCAATTGACCTTTGTGTGCGGACGTTGGTACATGTATTGCTACCATTGCCAAGCGGGACCGGATATCGTTGTAATCTGCAGTGTTTGCTGAGAAATGTTTTTACAATGTTCACACTTTGGTCAAAGGAAGCACTATCTTTTTCAGTAATATTGACTAACAACATTGCAGCAATCAATCCAGTTGACACCGAAATTTTAAAAGCAATGAAAAAATTAAAGCCAGGCTTTTCTGTGAGTGCAGATTTTGCACCTTGTCCCATTGTTAAGGGCGGCACTGATTTGTTGCCCCTTCATTGAATCATGTATTTAATCTTTAAAAAATCATGATCTTCCATCGTTGTGGAAGAGGACTCGTTGTACCTGTAAAGGACGCTGGTGACATGTCTAGGGTAGACAGCCATTGCCCCGTATCATTACTGCACGCTCGTTTTAAAGTGTTTAGATAGTTATACACAGACATGAGTTTTTTACTCTAGCTAAAAAAGCATACCATTCAACGCATTTCTTTAGAAGGGCGCTCAGTAGAAAATAATTTATGTAAATTATATTACACGACGCCATTTGTTTTCTCACGGAAACAAGTTCATATTTATTTTGATCTATAACATGCTTTGATGATATCAACTACACACTGCCTTTGTAAAACTTTTATCGTATGGTGTAGCATTGCCACTTTTAAAAGTTACTCACGAGGTGAGGACGGCTGAGAGAAACCTCAGTTTCCCTGCCTTCAGCACGAGCTTCCTAACTTCAGCAATGCATAGAGGCCGAACATTTGTAAAACACGCCCAGGCGTTCGCATTCCGTTAACGACTATATGTAACATATCGCCCGAACCGAGTGCGGGTGTTCAATAGACTATCCCATGTTTCTGTACCAACTTGGGGTGTGCCTCGAAAACCAGATGTAGGACAACAAAAATGGCATGGAGGAGCTTCCTACATTCGGCAATGCTTTGTCACCTTGCAAGCCTTAACGATCCACGCACAGCAAAACCACGAGAAAAGGGCGACAAGTGATCGCTGGAGGATGGGTATTAAAAGATGCCTGCATGTTTCATCTTCTCAGCGACTATTAGCACCGAGGTGTTCTAGTGATATCTTTTTTTTTGTTGTTTGCGACATCACGGGCAGTTTGATACTTCATCTCATGTTTCAGGTAAGAAAAAGAAGCCTTTCATGGAAGGCTTGTCAAAATATTAGGCGCCAGAAAATATCGGCCATCTTCTTTCGGTCTTATTTAGAACCCTATGTTCACGTTCTGCGGCCGCTATGAAAAACACTGCAAAGGATCTATGTAATCACCTGATCTCCGGCACACCAGTCTCCTCCTCCACAATAAATTTTGTCTGGTATGGTCACCTAATGTCAATAGATGCACATTCCACTGCAGCAACTGAAGCCAGCTACAGTCACACTATCTTCCAAATGCAATCTGCTATTAATGGAACAGTAGCTCGGGCTCAAAGCTGAGGCTTTCAAACAGGCTGCAGGTCACTTCTCGCATTGGCGAGGGGGTGACCATGTGGTAAGCGGTTGAAGTTTCCAAAAAAGTTGTCATAACTGCGACAACAACCTACAGTAAATCAGAGTAATCATCAAAGTTCAAATCTATCTGCCATATGACTGTTGCATATAAGAAAGCCTTAGCAAATAGTTTCAGCATTGAGGAAGTTTATTTTCAACCCGTTTTTGGTGCAATGTGTTTTTCAACTTCGATGAGGTAGTGTACAGCACAATAGGGCAAACATATTGGTACAGTGATACAGGCCAGTGATGGTGAACCCTCGTCACACCCGAGCTAGCAGAGCAGTTCCCCCTGCCAATGATTTTATGCCATCCCTTCAATTTATTTCTAGAATTCCAGACCTTTTGACCTTCCGTTGCATGGGTGGTGCCATCTTGGAATCATGGGATACAGCCGCCATAAAGTGGCTTCAAATTGTCACTCTTCTCATCCCTCCGCTCCTTTGCAAAGGCGTATTGTATTTTTTTTCGTGAAGCGTTTTGCTGCAATTCTTGTCCTGCTTTGTAAAGTGTCGTCTAACACTTATTTTTACTACCTAACTCCATGCCATTATTATGTGCACAACGTCCGCACGTTATTTTATAAAATGTTACGACTATTTGCACCAGCGGCGTACCGGTGGTCCGAGGAGAGAGCAGGGAAGAAAAGCAAACGATATGCTCGTTTGTTTTTTTTTTTTGTGGCAACGTGATAGAGTTGTTTAATGTCTTGCCGATTTTGGGCATACTTTAGTTCAATACCGGCTGTAGGTGTTGTTTGCACAAAGAAAGCTTAAAATAAGAATATAATTACATGGCAAGTTACGAAGATTACTATTTTGTATTTCTGAGAGGACAATCTATAATTCCCAGTTTCATCGAAATAGTCTCGTGCAGCTCTAAGTGGCGGGTACATGCTGTACGATCGCAACGGGCAGCAAATTATACTTTGTGTGAGTGAAACTTGGCAAAAAGCAAAAACATTAGTCTCGGTTAAGTCCTGCCAAGCAAAGTACGGTATCCAGCTATGCGTTTGCTTGATGAGGCAAACTACATTTTCATCGTCACCACAACACCACCTAGCTGCTGAGGCACATTAGTTTCTAGCTCCACACTTTGATAAAGGAAAGTGAAATTAGATGTGTTCTGGAGCACTGCACAGGCCTACGCTAACCCTTGGTCAAGGTTTAACCATTCTACCAAGAACGATGTGCTATCTGTTCTACTTTCACTTAATTTGAGCACACAGATTAGGCAATAGTGATTCACGATGCCCCCCCTCCCCAGCCTTTTAATGGAGGGCAGCCTACGTAAGAAACTGTTTTTAAAAAATGCTCCCACATCATGACAGTCGAGCAACCTGCTAAAGCTGCAATCTCATGCAAACAGGTGCCGCAGAGGTCTTTGTATACTCATTAGGCGAGCTTTGTCGTCAGGACGGACAGGATGGGTTGCCAGGAGGCCCAGGACTGGCCTCGAAAAGTAGGCCCACGCAGTGCTCTAATGTGCACCACCATGGCATCAAACACAAGCGAGACTCGGCAGCTCTGGTGACATTCAGTCAGTGGTAATAGACTTACGCTTGTCCAGGGCCGTCGCTCGGTCATACAGCACTTTTCTAGAAAGAGGAGATCGTAACTGAAGTTGGCAACTTACAGAATCGGTTTGTTTCTATTCGGTTATTTTACCATCGGAGCCAGGGGCATTACACAGTCTAATTGTAAATGCAAACATAGGAAAGAAACAGGTTAAATAATTGTGTGAACAAGTTATACAATAGTGGTTTAAATAAAGACCAAAAATACGAAACTTAAAATGGATACCTTTGCCTTAGAAAGTGGGAACAGCTGAAAAAAAATTTCTCCAACCTTTTTTTTTATTAATAAGTTACGACTTTCCAGTCATTACACTTAGAAAGTGTGCATTGATTTAGTTTCATTGATCCAAAGTCATGTACTCCGTTTGTAAACAAGCATGCTTTGATATGGGTTTCCTGTTTTCGAAAAATTTACTCTATTGTCGCATCAATAGTTTTGCCTGGCATCTTTGGATATACAACTTGGGTCTGAATAACTATTTTGGCTTTGAAACTTCAGAATTAAGGCAGTGCTTCTTAAACTTTCTGGCCACACGGAATCCTAGTAACCTTAAAGCAGTGCTGTGGAATCTGTACACCACCCCCCCTTCCCCTTCCCCGCAATCGCTGATGTTGCAACACGCTTCACCGCTTTGCACCGGCAATCTCAAGAAAAGCATCACCGATTTCTTGGTACGCTGGTGTTAAGCTTCACTTCGTTGCACCGGCGGGCACGCGGAAAGCATCACCGCTTTGATCGGCGTGCTGGTGTGAAGCTTCGCTGCTTCGCAGCGATGCGCTCGGGGAAAGCATCACCGCTTTGTCCGGAACACTAATGCCAAACTTCACCGTTTGTACCCTTGCGCTTGGGGAAAGCTTCACCGTTTTGACCGGCACGCTGGTGTCAAGATACACCGTCTTACACCGGCGCGTTGCAGCGGGGCATCTGGGTTTTGCAGTTTTCAGATTTATTTTATAAGTTCAAAATACATTACTACATATGTCTAAGTTACCGAATTCGATATGAATAAAATATAGTGTTATTTTTAATGCGAAAGCATGTAACTGTCTCATGGAGCGAGCTGACTGAGCGCGAAAGCGGCTCCTAGTTTCCGCCGCGATCGCAATAGGAGCGATTCGCCTTCGGTTCCATTGGCTGGCTCGCGTCGACGTGGCTCCCATTGGCCGTTGCGCCATGGCCTCCGAGATCCCGAAGCGCGCGCGCTCCTGGTTAGCTGTCTGTGGCAATCCGAAGAGTGGAGGAAAACGCGTACAGCGGTTGGTGCACCCTCTCCCCTTGTATTGACTGAACTGCCACAGAAAGCTGACCGCGAGTAGTACTCAGCAGACGACAAAGGAGCGGACAAGCAGACGACAAAAGGGAGCGGATGAGCGGTTTGCATGCTTTTGCATTCCAACTCACAGAAATGCTTAGGTGTACCTCGAGCTTTTTTCTTCAATATTCGAAAGTCTCAAATTTTTACAACCCCGTATCTGCGTAAACATATTAAAAAGGAAATCAAAATCAACTTCTGGTAGGCTCGCAGAAGGCAAGACGTGCCCACGGACCCCGGATTGAGAACCCTTGAATTAGAGAGTGCAATAGGACTACAACTTGTGAAGAATGCAATTCATGAGATTATCTTATCAGACATAACTATTTTAATTGATTTCTAAAGACGATTGAAAGAATTTCAGTCTGTCATAACTTATTTTAAAGTAATGCTGAAATTACAAAAATGGTCTTTTTGCACCTTATTATTTTGTAGAATATGTAAACACTTCACCTGCCACAGTTGTTGATGCAGGTATTGTGGCAGAAAACTAAAGTGAAAGACTTCATGAAAACAATTATGTGAAGTGGAAAGTAAGCTTGTATCTGTGCTTCACTTTCAAAGCACCATAGATGTGAGAAGTGCAACCAATCGGATGAAAAATTACAAAAACTAACTGTCAAGACTGGGGTCTCCCTTTGAAAAGGAAGTCGCATGATCGCTCGCTCTTGAACAGAGTGCTATCAAATATTGGCGAGAGAAGTGTGGAAAATTACTTTCAATTCAAATTTGGGATAAAAATATAAATGAAACATTCTGTAACATGGGTGAAAGAAAAAAAAAGAAATATTTCATATTCTTGTGAACCTTTGGGAATATTTTGGGGTTTCCTAGCTACCATTTGCCACTGCGGCAACAAAGTTTTGTAATGCGATGTTTATTTCGTTGAAGTTGCTAACGAGGTCAGGAAATTAATACTGGTGATGTCATGTTCTCTCTGCCGGACTCCATTAGGGTCTTGCATATGTTTTACAATGACCTGGTGTGTCAACTGACTAAAGTATACTTGCAAAATACAGCGGAACCACTTGCGCATTAAGCCGTCTAAGAGGAAGTACCAGGAAAGATACTTAAATGAAAGACACGGGAGGAGAAACTCAGTACTTTCAATAAGATGTGGTCCCCAAAAAAACTGTTTCGCAAGGCTTGAGTCATTGATTCAGGGGCACGGAATTCTGAACCCACAGAGAATGAGGAGAAGAAAGCATGTAGCAGATCCAAATACACGAGGCAATGATCAATCGCAGAGAACGTGAGAGCTATCAAAGTTGCAGCCTCACTGAACTCCATAAACAATGAGTGCACTGGGCAGCGGGCAAAAATCACAGGAGTACGAGCAATTTATTTCGCATTCATTGGGTTCATGCTCTCCTCTAACTTTCGATGAAATGCTTAGTTGAGACTGGTCCTTCGTTACCATTTCGACATATATTTTTGCAAGATATAAAGTATTCCGACAAGTAGTGTTTTCTTAAAGTGGCCAAGATAGTACAGCAAACAGGTGTAGACTGCCAGAGGAAAGCTTACATATCTGACAATATTATGCATAGGTTGGACCGAAAGGAACTGGCTCTCTCGGTTGGCAATAGTTCTTGGGGAGAATATTCCGTCGAGAATGCCTGCCTCCCAAACGCAATAAATTCGACGGCTAGGCACGTTTAGCGGAATGGAGGGATGCCTGAGGTAATTTCAGGGTTAGAATATTGGTCACCAGTTTCGCGCTGTTTTGGATGGCTGTGAACTGGGTGGCGGGCTCAGTTTTGTCTTAAAGCGGTACTCGGGCCTGTTGACTGATACCGCCGTTTCGTCTGACACGGGTCTCAAACAAACGACAGGTGGATTAGCTTTGCATCATCTGGTATGTACACTCTGTTTTAGAAACGCTAAAGGGGCCAGGACACGAAACTTCCACGAGTTAGGTTATGTGTTATATGAAACTGATATAGGTGATTTGACACAGACTCAAAGTTTCTAGATTTTGTAGGGTTCTAATAATTACAAGAATTTAATTTTCGAATCTGCAATTTGAAAGTAGTAACCCGGTAACCCTGACACTGCTCTGACGTAGTCTGCCTACTGTAATGACAGCCGCTCATCCACAAACCTCGCGACTCTGACGAAACAGTTGAATGCTTTTTTCTTTTGCATCCTCTACCCATGTTCGCCGCGTTTCGCTTGACAGCTATTCTGGCTCCCTACTTGTCTCCGTCGTTCCTGCCGAAACTAACAAAACTTTCGATGAAGCAAGCAATGTCAGATAGCCCAACGGATCAAACCTTGTGAGGGAAGGTGGGGCGAAAGAGCACGTCGGAATGATGGAAGTCCGGGCGCCTGGGGATCCACGTCTGTAAGTGCATGCAAGGGACCTATCTATGTGTCACACCGCCTCGCTGCCGGCTATTGCTAAGGACACAAGAGGGACGAGGCACAGATAGTCACAGGCACTTGCAAACATGGCGGCCTTGCTGGATGGGTGGGTATAATCCGAGGGTGCCGCAACTAAATGGATTTCATTTGTACAACTTAAGAAACATATTTAGCGGCTAAATAGCAGCAGCCAATAGATTTCCGCGGTATAGTCATCTGAGATTTTATTATCTCCGTGTCCTAACCCATTTAACGACTGGTTCAGATACAGCAGCTGCCCCAGCCTCATTATAGTCGGTGGCAGGTGAAGAACTTAGTGGAAGCTTCTCCCACCTCTTTTCCACTTTAGCACAGCGAATGCTGGAGAGGAGGTCACCTCCCTTCCACCAATCGCTCTGCTAAAGTAGAAAGAAGTGGTAGGGCTTCCACTTTGTTCTGGGCCTGTCACGAACTGTATCACATTAAAGGCATCTGCCCTGGCTTCGTCGATGCGCAAGGCGACCAATCTCTACGGCAATTTTTAGAATTCAGCTAGTTGGGCTCCGCAAATGTGGGCACCCATTTTAAGAGGCTGCGACGTGGAATACTGTTGAAACTAGCCAGCTGTAGGGCTCGTTTCATGCTTGATTATCGTCGCTTGTACAGAAAGCTTTGCGACACTCGTTACGAATGCGAGCCAGCACCATCGCATTCGTAAGTGCAGGACTGCGGACAGGCAGAGCACGCTTGGTTTGATTAGAATCGTGCTGCAATCAACAAGATCCTGTTTGGTTCCATCGTCAAGTTTTGGGGCAGTGACTCCTGCCCACGGACGCTTGGATGCCCATCAAGCGCTGGCGTATTGGACGCGTTCTGTTGGAGAATATTTGCGAGTGTAATGCAGTCTAATGTAATCCTAGGGCGGCCTTCGCTGCTTCTGATGCTACCAGAGCTGGAATAAAATTCCATGTCCTGCATTGAGTCTCTGCCATGGTGTGTGCCAAGCTGAAGAACTGTGCGTGTGCGTTAGGCAGGCAATAAAAAAACTCTGCAGAAAAAAGGCTGTTTTTGAGACAAGGGCGCAAGTTCCTCATTTTGAATGTGATTTAGCTGTATGAGCAAGAGCGCCCGCCAGGGTCACGGGCCGGCACCCAATGCTTCAGTTTCCTCCATTTTTTTTTTATTGAAAAGGGTGTATACCTATTTATAGGATGTTGAACAGTTTGATTTGGTCCTTAGTCCTGCAGTCAGCTCAGGCCCGGAATGATAGGCACTACAAATGTCGGGTTGGGTAGGCAACAAAAACCTTAAATAGAAACTTCAAAAAACACACTTATATGCGTTCACTGTGCTCCAATGTGCCGTTGCGCCCAACGGAAAGGCCACATGACACATCCTTGGCATTGGATTGGCTCCGATGGGTCGCAGCATTCAGAGTAAGGTGTGGTATTGCATTTTGTGCAATTGTAAAATGTAATACTGAAGCAAACACATAGTTGGTGACGGGTTAACAACTGAGCAACAAAAAATTCATCTCACCCTGCCATTTGATCACTTACTCTCGTTTACTTGACGTGATGGCCATACTAGCCTTTTTCAATATGGCGTCAGGGCGATACCGAATTCGCACAGCAAGTTTTCCTACTTAGAAGCCAGTGCAGGGTTTCATGCAAAGTTGTGCCAGTGTTCACACTCATTTGCGGTGGTCTCTGTTCGGCAATTTCAGAATTCGGCAGTATCATTTTCATACAAGTGATGGGACTGTGCAGCTTGCTCCTGGCAGTTAGGCTTGGTGCACTGGCTCCTGATGCCATCTATTTTCTCCTAGCCCCTAACATCATTGAACGGACACTTCAAAGTCTCTTTTTTGTGTTTTTATGCAAACAAAACAATGAAGTGTGTTATCATATACCCTCTACAAATTATTGCAATGCAAAAAAATTCCCTGTGCACAGTTGCACCTTTTATAAATTGTTCAGTCTTTTCTCCCAACCTACATCCCCTCACTTTGGTTTTGCGATGACCTAATAAACAACACATTTCAAAGACTTTGCAAGCCTCGTTTTTTAACATTATAACGACGTGAAAAATTTGTGGGCACCAGCATGAAAGGGTATGCCAAGGTGAGAGGTGCTCTAATAACTTACCACTGCCGAGCTGCAATGCCAGGATGCACTCAGCAGACCTCCCAAACTCTGCCACTCCTACGCTGCGTTCACCCGTACGTTGACAGGGCTATAGAGGCCATATAGCTGGTGGGCCAAGCTTTTATTGCCTCATGTCTTCTCTGCACATCTGTATGGGCAGAGGGGCATAGTAAGTTATGCAAGACTGACAATCGGTTGGTTCACTGAGCATGTTGCTTCCAGTGCCCTGTCAGGTAAGGGGTGAATGAAGTCTAAATTTGGTATAAAAAAGCCGTCTACTGTCCCACTCTCAGGCATGCCACCCTTGACTAGTCCAATCGTTGCACTTTAAGCCAGGTGTAGCAATGACTGTCTTGTGCAACCACGTATGAAGTTGTCGGTAACAGAATGAAGCTGCATTTCTGTCTACCCTCACCTTTGAGAAAATTGGTCCTGCCATAACCAAACCGCGTCATTGTAGAAAACTTTCGGGCTCTTTATTTTCTTTGTTCTACAATGCCCCATGTAGAACCTCTGTAGAAATAGGGACGATCTTGACCTCCTCGATCAGAAGAGTGACCCCTTGCGGCCATTCAGTTCTGTCTACTCGTTCATAGATGTTGTTCCTTTTGGCTAAACATCTGTTTCGACAGCTGGAGTTAGTAAAAAAGCGGACACCATAGCTCTTCTCAAAGCACTCTATTCTTCCTCAAGGGCAGCTAGTTAATCCAGGAGCGGTGCAATGGTGATTGGTGGTCAGTGATCGCAGACCACCGGTTATAGCCCCACCGAGGGCTCTGTCGTCACTCAGGTGACAATCATCTCATCTCGTTTGAAGTGGCTCCAAGCCATACTTACTATGACTGTCGACAACCTATAAAGGACATGCACTGGGCCACTGACCCAAGCAGAGTACCGTGCAGGAAGTTGAACGGCATCGGTGACCCAGTCGCTGCAGCTACCCAAAATTCTTAATGTTTCACTGCTGTCTCGGCAAAGGTGCAGTCACGCTTTTGATGCACGTAGGTAGAAGCCTTGAGCCGCAAGCATCGAACACCTGGGGTGGGAAAATAACACCCAAGAAAACAATAACCATAAGAAGAGTGGTCGAGCCGGTGAATTGTGAAAAACATAAAGAGCAAGCGCTTATAGAAGCATTTCTGTTACCACGTCTCATGTTCAAACTTTTTTTTGTTTGGATTATACACCTGTACCTCCTGCCTCGCAGTGAGTTTCTGATCAACATTTATCAGAAAGTACAACCAGTTGCATAAGCAAAGGAGAAGTAGAAGAGAGAGGCACACTTATTGGACGTCAGTTTAACATGCACACTATGAAAGAATAAAACTCTGCGCGATCAATCTGTAGCAGAACCGATTAGCAGTTCTGCTGCAGGTGTGATTGTGCCACGAGGCAGAATGCACGAAATTCAGAGATTGCTCAGCATATTAGTGAGTGCAACGATTGTACGGCACATTGGTCGCAAACTGACAATGTGCACAGAGAGCGCAACAACGCTAAGACGGCTCATAAAAGAGAAAGCTCATATCAAATCCATCGGTAGTTGTATCAGCCGTGCTTCGATGCAACTCAGAAGTAGCTCCAAGAAGTTCCTCGAACGGTAATGTTTTTGTAATTTTTTTTTTCTGTAAATGAACGTGACAATGAGCCATTTTGCGGGCAGGGGTTCAGTTGGAGGTCATACCAGTTCTCGTTTAGATAAGCATGGCCCTTTCAGACTTCGGGCTGGAAGCGAAGTTGGTCAGTGGGGTTGTTTGGTTGTGTTTCTGTGTTCAAGGTCCCAAGTTTTCAGTTTGGGATTGAGGTCACCTTTACGGTTGGGGTGAAGACCAGCGTGGGTAGAACTGTATAACAAAGGTGGACTTCGTGACGTCGGTGGTCGGTGATTAGGTTGTGGATGTATATAGTTTTGAGGTAACGAACGCAGTAGCTGAGTTTGAGACGTTCTCTTCAACTGTCGTTTTTCTTCGACCAAGTTTCACAGCTTTTACCACAGTTGGGTATTCTACATCATGATCCACTTCCACCAGCTCGCCTGCGCACTCACTGTTCTTTCGGAATACAGTATTGGTACAAAAACGCCACCCCTAATTAAGTAGGCCAACCAGATGAACAGTAACATTATTAACCAACCTAAATTAGACACGCCGGAAGGTGTCTATTTGCGTCGTCTGATCTTTTGTAAATCCCGTTCATTCTGACAGAACGCTTTTGTGACTTCTAGAGCTAGTTCAAAGCTGACATTTCCAACGCGTTTGTTCTGTCTTAAGCGTGATTACTGAATGCGAATGCGGCGTAGGCGGCACATTGAGCCAGATGCAGTGCGGTGCCTCAATACGATCGTAACGCTGCACATATCGAATTCTCAAACCTTCGCATTTGAAACTCTGGGCAGTAACCCTGGACATCACTGCCAAGAACGGAAACACCCTGCTGCCTTCTAGTTCGAATGGGCAGCCACTCCCGTTCATTGTCTTTATTCTCTTCTGCCACCGACGCTACGTGAGGTAGCCAAGAGCTATTGAATTCCACCACAGCGGTGTTGAATCGACGATCGAACGCCACCAGTAGGTAAGATCCACTCACCTTTTATGTTCCTAGCAAGCATCCCACAGGCCTCGACCTGGCGAGACGGGGCCCGCTAGATAGGATGAATGCACTGCTGACTTCTCTGCAGTCGCTCGCTTCAAATCAGTGAATGCCAGGACCAACTCCATGATTTTTACACTCGGCGGCACATGCCGCGACAACGTGTAAAACAAGAAAAACAAAAGACAGCTCGAACCGACGCAACGACGCGAGCGCTCCGAGAAGCGCCCAACAAACACGTTGGAGGAACAAATAGTAAAAACAAAACAAAAAAGATATACGTAAAAACACACTAATAAATAAAACTGGAACAGTCAAAACCGAACAAAACAGAAACTGACGTGTACTAAGGTTTTTTTGTTGTTTTGCTTGCTTCTCTTAGCCACTTTTTTTTCTCTCAGCCAAAAGACGTTTCAACTTTCATCTGATGAAACGATCGTGTCAGCGCGCCGTTGACACGGAGCGTCAAAGGTCAGAGCCGCGAGGAGAGGGTTATTGGCAGTGGGTCGCGCTTTGCCGTCGAGGCAAATACGCTGGAGACGAGAATGAGAAAACGGGAGAATGACGTGCATGCTTTCCCATTCACAACTCATAAGGAGTGCTTAGGTGTACCTCGAGACCTTTTTAGATCGTTCCTTTACCTCATAGATTTTATCCGATTTGTTCACGTTACACGAGAAAGGTGTCGACAAAGTTATTTTTCTATCGTAATCCAGAGTTTTCGGAACGATGTTCCGAAAGTCTCTAGTACCGTTAATGGTATGATAGTGACCGCTCTGTTAAAGCGCTCAACTGATAGGTAGATGTACGAGCAATTGTGCACTCTCTAACCTCTTCATAGGAATACAGAAAGGGGTGGAAACCACGCCAGCTTTGATTAAAGCGGTTCTATTCGACTATGCAAAATTGTTTGAATGTCCTCTAACGAATAAGCTCGCTCTTCCGCGCAACACGAATCCGGAAATCTCTTACCTCGGAGACTCTTGGAGTGAAGAACAAAAAAAACGATCCGGAGAGCAAGTAATCCTGCCACCACGACACCTCGTAGAAGACACTGAACAGAAGCGTTGGGGGATCGGTGGCGGGGTAGGCTAGCGCACACCAGCTCGGATCATGTTGACCAAAAGCTCGCGCTGTAGAAGCCAGGGATCCTGGGTTCAATACTTATTCCTGCCCGTTTCTATCTGCATGAGGATCGCACTGGCGTGCGGTCGTGTATCACTACTGCGTGGTGCACGTTAATAGACCCCAGGCTAAGCGGTTGTACTGCACTGGCTAAATTCCTCATAAACAGCAAGTGACTCGTCGCAACTTTAAAATGACCCACCAACTAGATGCTGTGTAAATATTCAATATAGCCCCAAATGATCAACAAAAGCGTCGAAAATGATCTCGATGACCCCGCGTCACGCCAAAAATAACACGCGCTTGCGAGCTTTCTTTTCGGGTTACTTTCATTATTATAGTCAGCCGATTTTTGCTGCAGTCATACAAGGTAATGCCAAAATAGGTGATGGTCTGTAGTTCTTGTGAGCTTTTATTAATCCGGAAGCAGCAAGACTGCGCTGGGTTTGCTGCGGCTAGATTTTATTAAGCACAGCAAGGGCCGCTATCTCCAGAGCGCAGTCGCTCTCAAGGTGGAGACAACTGGACATCCCAGAAAACAGTCAAATTGGCCACTATACGATAGGAGCTACGGTTCAGACCGGCTTTCGAACATTCCTATCCGCAGGTCAGTTGGTTCCACGGTAATCTCTCAGTGGTCTTGAATACAAAGTGGTGTGTCAACCTTCGGCACCCCGACCCTCCCATCATGGCCCGACCAACGGCATCAATACCCGACGGATTATGCAATCTCTTGTTGTTAGACCACTGATACGCAAACGCACGGTCGCATCGGCAATATTTCCAGTCATCACTTATAACGCACTACACTACCATCGCAATGCTGCTTTATGTTGCTGACATCCAAAATTGCAGAACCACGCTGATTGCCGGTTGGCACTCGGCATTGGAAAACAGAACCGAATTAAGCACAGGAGGCAGCCAGGCACCCGGCAGCAAAATCTTCCTGTCTTGGACGCAGTTTCCTCGGTTTCCATAACGTCGTAAATGTCGACACGTTGTTCCGCTCTCCGGAGGCGGCATCTTAGCCCAGTGTACGTAGCGCTGCTGGCACTGCTCCGGAAGTTCGCTCTTTTCTAAAGCTTCTGTTTGCTCTTACAAAATTCGGTAAAAACGTCAATGCAACCGAAATGGTCTGCACATTCGGACTGGGAGACCGAATGACATGCGGTCTTCGCTGCCACAGAAGCTCAATCAACTCAACAAGATTTAATAAAGAACGCGCGCGAAGTGCTCGAAAAAGGACACGGACAGAAGATGATGAAGAAGGGCGGAAACGTTCTCCCATCTGCCTGGATAAGGAGAAAACATCTCGTTCCTCCCCATCTTCTCTTGTCCGCATGGGGACGCGTTGGTAGAAAGGTGGAAGGCGCGCCGTTGCTACCTTCTTCCTCATTTTTTCTTAGACTGCAAGCACTACGCAGCCTCATGTCTGGCGCGGCAAGTCACGCAGAAGTGACGCATCACCGTGTGCAACGTGCGGCGCTTATGCGACAGAACGATACGAGCTCGGACCGAACAGGTCGAGACCAG
>JAZHYW010060977.1:0-17798 GCA_037355805.1 Ixodes ricinus
TTGTTCATCACAAATGACTGGCAACTGCTTATTCGCTAAAACAGCTGACTTAATAAGTGACCAATCCCTGATAGCTTAGAGTTGTATGCTAACAGGTGTTTATGACTTCTGATGAGATCTCTTAATTTCACCTCACGCACCTTCCCCCTGAGACAAAACATCTGCTTCATGGATCAGTGTTTCGGATCTCTCGCGGAAAAACTGGGGCGCTGTCGTGGTCATTAAATTCAGAAATGAGAGCGAGTGTCGCACGGGCGTCTTGCTGGTTCTTTTTTAAAGTAGGAGAAGCTTTGATCCGTGGTCCTCGCACCTCAGGGCAGCACGTATGACGCCGTGGTAAACGGCATTACTGTTACCTGTGCAGCTCGCATGCACTTTCTCTAAAAAATGCGTAGCGTTTGCTGCTCGTAGTCCTCGGCGCTCCTGTGTTCACGATATTGCGTTCTAACAAAACCTATAGCCAAAACAAAGCCTGAGAGATGACGTGGCGAGAGGGTGGGGGGACGTCAGAACGCCGAGTTCCTAATGCGGAATGATGAGTGTGTAGACCTAAATCTACTATCAACCGTACGCAAGCGCGGTCGTCCGACGCGTTAGACGAGGACGCCGGCATCAGGAGTTTGACTTTCGCATTCGAGATACGATTGCTGACGAATGCGAGTTGAACGGCAACGGCAGCTATAGATTTGTGTCGCCTCCCCATCATTCCAACTCAGGCATCTGGCTCTCGCATTCTTCGCGCGTTCGACGAGCTAAGTTTGGACAAAGGTAGCAGCAGATTCACCGCCACCTCCTAATCATTCCAACCACTGAGCTTGGCATTCAGATGTCCCCGCACGCCTCAGGTCTCCTCCATTCACTCGGTTTCTTAGTACATGCCGGAAACATATTTGCGATCTTACGCGACAGTATTCGCAACCTTCACGTACTGGTAGGGTTGGGACGGCGCCTACAAAATGTCTGCCATCTCGATGATCGTCGGGGAACTGCGCTGTGCGAGGTTATCCTGCGACGAGGTAACTAAATCTAGTTAAGCAATGTTAGAGCCCTACATTTCTTGACACCGGGAAGTTGTGGGCGAGCACCTTTGCCGTTGGCAGAAGCCGCGTCAGGCAAATCTTGAAAAGAGGCTAATGACCTAGTACACATCTTTCTGTTTTCTCTGCGAACAAAATTCGAGGTACGTCGGAAGCCCACTCAATACGCGCCCACATGGTTCTATTCGTATTGGTTGCGAAGAGCTACAGTTTTATACATTTCAAGAAAAATCACCTGTTAAAAACGTGTAGCATTGTATCTGGTCGTGACGGAATATGTCATAGGTTGAGGTTCGTAAATCGAAACCGAAACTGTAGCCGCTTCGCTCCCACGAATACTTTGTGCGGCACTGCGCCGCCTAGGTTCTCAGTTTTGCAAGAGCTCTTTTTTATTTTTAAACAAAAAGCTTCCCGACTAGAGATGTTAGCTCGAGTGAAAACACAAGTAGGTAAAGCGGTACAAATTAGAGAAGACAGTCGCTTTTTTGCACCAGTTGCGTTTCAGTACAAAAGCAGCGGCAATCATAATGTCGACTCATTTTGAGCAACTTTCTATTTTTTTATATAATGCGTCGGGTGCTAGCTAAGTTTTATTAAACGTTCTTGCCTGTATGGTGTGTGCCATCGCCTGCTATAATAACAGTGTTTTTCCATTGAAATAAAGATCATAGTTTCATGCTGCGGCAAACTGGGTAATGCGGAGTCCTGGCGTACGATCCTACCGATCTATGGGATCAGGACCGATTGGCCGCCTCGCCCATATGCAAGATGTTCCTCGTTCCTAAGAGTCCATCTTTTTCCAGATACGTGTTGGTTGCCTTCGGGACATCTGGGCTCGATAGTGATTGCCGCCAAAACAGATCCGCTAATTGGTCGTTTACAAACACCTGCGAGAGTCGGCAGTGTTTTGCAAAAGGCTGGTCCGACTCGGTATGCCGCTACATTTGAGAGCTTCTTTATATCTCCAGAAATTATGGCCACATGTTTCTAGATGAGGAAATCAGATTTGTGTTTTAGGCTGAATGTTGGGTCATACTTACTCCAAACCGTGCCAATCCGCCCGGGAGCGCGGTATAGTTTCCAACAAGCCTTATTTACGGAGCGGTATGATTCCATGCCGCTTACCTCACAACAAGAACAATGAAAGTATTACGACAAAAGGTGGCAGCCGACACAATACAGAAGAAATGTATAAAATGTCCGACTAACAAATGCCAAAGCATTCAATAGAATATTGATGAGGCTAACGAAATGACGAGGCCGTAATTGCTACGCCGTTTTCCGACGGCGCGTATTTGGTGAATTTTTGTTGAGCCAGGATACATTTTCGTTAAATCTGGAACGTCGCGTCAACCGGCAACCGTAGCACTGGATTTCTACTGTAAACGTATTGCGTAAATGTCATGTGATGTTGGGTTTCCAATGAACTTGATATATGGAGAGCTAGTGCTTTGGCCGAGAAAGGTCCCATACTGTGTTTACGCGCACAAAACAATGCCGATTTCCAAGTCGAGTACTGCATCCTGCTAAGTTGCAATGCCATTTTTTTCGTATTAAATAAATCATTTTGTAGCTTGTCGTCCGCGGATATTTGCTGGACAGGTGACGTTTCTTTTCTGTTCATAGGTGCAGAGGTAACCACCTTGCCTATGACCCTGGAGCACGCAGCTTACTGTGGTGAGACACGATACCTGTGACATTCGCTGCGTCTAATCAAGTCATGTTGGGCAAGATGGAAGAGGTTCACTCCCGAAGTCGTGCTGCCTGCTGAACCAGGCTGCGAGATATTCAGATTTGCGTTTAAAATTTTTTGGTCGAGACTTCCGCGATCTGCAGCCACTCAACGTGTGGCTGTGCTTCGAAGACCCTTTCGAAAAGCGATGTCGCGTGAATCGGTTCTAGAGCATATCATGATGAGTATTAGCGCAGACGTGTGACTGAGATAGTGCTTACTATGCGGAGTGAAAATATCCCAGCGAATAAACTTACCTGGCTTACTAGAGAAAAAAACTGTAACTTTGTTTAGTGCAGTTTCGCAGCGGAACACTGAAAATCCGGGCTGGCGAGCACCGTTTCCCCTGTTTGCGAAGTTGAGATGACACCAACGACGCCCAAAACACGTTTTTGTTTTCACTTCTGAACGAGGACAGATCATCCGCTAATATTTCTTTTTAGTCTGAACTTTAACCCCTTATTTTGTCGTCGGTACTAAGCTGCCACGCGCATATGTTGGGAGAGCCAGCGCTTGCAGACTATCTTGTTCACACTACGCTCTAGCGTGCAAACATTTGCTTTCGAGGCTCTAGCGTGGGCGCTTACGAGCCGAGATTTGGGTTTTAACATTGACGACGCTGGGCAGTCTTGCTTTTTAAATTTTAATCACTGCTTGCATTTTCTCACACTGAATCATTATGTCAATATTTTTTCATAATTTATTTATTTTAGAGAAAACATGACTGAGCGCTGTCGCAAATGAGACAGTTCCTGCTCGCCTCTGGTTTAATTGTATGGGAGTCTATCTTGTCAGTCAATCTCTCTAATTCGCATACTTTTCGACCCTGCACAGATGGAAACACCTGGCACTTAACGCAGTGCCCTCGGCTCCTACAATTGGAAGGGGGTGGGCCATTCATTCCACCACCGAATTATTAGTGCCACACGTTTGTCTTGCTGTTGAGTTCTCACAGAGTGTTGCTATTGAGAGGCAGGTAACTCACGCTTCAAAACGTATGTGTGACAGATTTAATTAAATATTTTGTTTTACCGTTTGCCCAAATCCTGTTTCTTCTTTTAATATTGCGATTTACGTGTGCGAATTCCTCACCTGCTGTTTTGTAGTCAGCGTCAACTATATTGTGCTACGCTGTCAAGGCTAGAGTTGGTTCCGAAATGTTCGAACTCTTTCAAAGCTAGCTGTTATAGACCATGCATTTGGGGGATGCAACACTGAACTACGTAGCTCCTCACATCAGTGTGGGGCTGGGAACTACTGCGGAAGCGACTCTGTACCCGACAATGAAGCAGAAAATGAGATTCTGCAATGTGTATAGCCATGAAGGCTACATGTTTCCAAACTATGTCTATTCAGATGTGTCGTCTTGTACGTGCGCATAGCTTCCGCTTCCCTAACTCGAGGGAAGGGTGCTTTTCGCTGTAGGCAGTTAGCTTCTTAAACCAGGGCGTTCAGACTTGTTTCAAATCGGCTCACATCAGGCGACACATAGAAGTATATCAGAGAAAAAGAAGAAGGTCGCATTTGGATTGAGTACAAGGTTCAAACCAGCAACAACAATCAGTGTCGTCGCTTTGTGAGGTCAAGCTGTGTCTGTTATTGAACGCTATGAGATTTTATACTATTCATATAACGTTTTAGGCTGTACGGTGTGGGCTGGGGCTGAGTTACCACCCTGAGATTGTTTTTCACTGCGAAGCGGAAGCATGCACTCGTGACCCAGCATATTTGATTTAATTTGGAGGAGGTACCGCAGTCTGGTTAAAGCTCGCACTATCTGAACTCAGTGATGTGCATCAGCCGTGAACGAGATTTACGCTAATTTCGAAGATCTTGGCTAGGAATGCTTGGAACTGGGAGGAATGTACCCGAATAACACGGTCGACAGGGCCGGACTAGCCTTGTGAGTGATTTGTTTTCGAGCTTTTCTATAATGAACCTACTTACACACCCACATTTTTGTGTGTCCCGATTGGTGGGAGCATTTATTTGGGAAATGGTGGACGAGAATACATATACGCTGTTGGTATCTTGATCAATATACATTATCAGGATCAAAGGTGGTCTGCACGTTGACTGATACTTCTCTCTCCACTTAACATAGTTTGTACTCTAATTATGTAGTATAGTCAATGACAAAGGGGAATGACCGGGCGTCTTTTTCGAGAGTACAGGCCTCCAGCGGCACTTGTGTTTTTCACCTTGATGTGGCTACAAAGCACGCTCGAGGCTCATAGTATGTCGTAACCTCATCGAAGGCAGCAGGAGGAATAACTGAGACATTTTGTCGCCGTTCTCATCCTTTCAGTGAGTTTGTAACTTCTATAATCTTCCTCAGCTTAACGTGGACAGAGCTTAGGATGTAGGCTTGGGAGCGCCGATACTGAATATGCATTTGTGCAGCGGCACTTTCCCAATCAAGTGGCTTGTATACCTAGCCTTCAAAAAACAATTTTGGGGTGTGTAAAAGGACTTATAGGACATTTTTCTGTTCTTTAATGCGAATAGCATTCTTTGGCTACTTCTCGCAATTCTCGTCTATGTATCTATCTATCTATCTGGCTATCTAACCTCTTACGCCGCGGGTCGATAAATAAATAAAAAAGACGCGGCGCCGGCTGGGATTCGAACCGTTGACCCTTTGATCAGCAGGCAGACGTGCTAACCACAGAGCTATGCAGGCAGTCATTCAACGCACTCCCTAAGCGGTTGTTTATATCTTTACATGGAGCGCTTTACAGCGCTGTCACAGCTACCGGTGCGCGCGCGTTCCATGCACGAGAGGCTCGTTCGCTCTCGTGAGGCTGAGCACGACCGCTGGCTCACCTCTCTCGCGCTCGGGAGAGGGTGATGTAGCGGCCGTGCTCGGCCTCACGAGGGCGGAATAGCCTCGTGCATGGAGACGCGCGCGCACCGGCAGCCGTGACGGCGCTGCAAAGCGCGTCCTGTGGTGCTCTAAACAACCGTTTAGAGCCTGACCGTTGGTTGTGACAGTTGAGACGCCAGAAAGTCTGGTCGGTGACAATTTGGGTGTTTGTGCGTATGGCGCGTGCTTTGCTCGCCTTCCTAAGTGACACAAACGCACGTGCTGGGCTGCGGAGATCGTGCGCAGGGTTGTGAAAGGTGTCAACCAAATTTAGCATCGCCTCAAGAGTGGGCTGGCGTATCTAGAGTGTGCCGGCCACCTGACGAACGCGCATAGCTCCGCACCGTTTGATGCTATTCGCATTAACGTAGATGATATTCCCAATGGATGGGTTCTGCTGACTTTTTATTGTATTACTGCTCATTGACTTCATTGAGGAAATGAGGAGTCGAGACAGCTAACTGTTGACAAGTCGAATGCCTACCGAAACGTGTTTTGCATTTAATTGATTATATCAGTATTCTGAAGTATATCCCAAGTCATTAGGAGTTGAGATGCAGCGTCTCTACAGGTCAATCATTTTTAACATTTATAGAGTTGCTCCTTGCATACAGTGCACTCGGCATAATTCAAACTCGGACATTTTTTTTTATACTTTCGTTTGATTCAAACAAATTATATAAAAAAATTGGTTTGTTTCGTTTTGTTTTAATGCATTTAAAAGCTGCTTAATTCCAACAGCGGTTTGGCTCAATTCAAACAGCTTTTTCGCTTAATTCAGAATATTTGTCCATCGTGGCGGGTTACCCCGCTGAGTCAGCTTCTCACCGTGAAGCTGCTTACTGCAGGAAAACAATTTCGCACAAACCACACGGTTGTTGCGTTTGCGCAGTGCGCGGGAAGCTCGGTGTCAGCGCACTAGATGTGACTAACCTAACGCGATTATGCGAGCAAAACTGTTCTGACAATCATCATTTTATTATTCGGGGTTAATTTTAATTTCCTGAGCTGGTGAAGTTCGGGATTAAAGATAGGATATCTGCATATAGCAAAACATATTCATAAATTTTCTCGATCAGGATAGCTGGGCGGCTCTTCAGGTTTATTTTTATATCAAATTTGTCATTTACATGCCACTACAATGTAGGCATTAGACTTTCTGGGGCCAATATAGTTACATTAAAGCTAACTGAGCTTTGAAGTGGATAAGTGGAATGTTGATAAAAACCTTCATGAGTTTACGAGTTTTACTTCATGCAAGGTTCAAGGGCAGTAAAAGAGCTTGGAGTAAGTATTCGATTAGAAATTATTAAGCCAAAACCACTATTCGCTTCGAACTTCACCAATGTTTTATTTGTGCGCCTGCTTATGAAATCTGCCTTTGTAGAGGAAAGTTTAAAAAAATATGCATCGAATGTGCAGCTGTTCCTATATGCAAACCGCTAGTTTGCCTAACATCATATTTAGATGAATTTTGAAAATTCAAACTTTTATATTTCAAATTAAAGATCGTGACGTTCTGTAGTGTAATTTAATTAAAGTTGACTCTAATGTAACTTTCGAGGTTATCGACTGAGCTCTGACAATCTAAGGGCACACGCAGGTCGTGTGATGATAGGCAGTAAACATCCCGGTTGAAGAGTCCGAGCACCTACCTTGCCATCTCATTAAAGGCTAGGCCAGGGCCCCACTCGCAAAAATCTATACTTTGTCCGTCTTTAAGATGGACCAGTTTTGGCATTACAAGTAGTTGCAGCTAAAACAGTGAGACACGTGATTATGAGCTCTACTGAATTCGCAGCTGACGGCTTGAAGCGTCCGCCATTGTTGTGGCCATCCCGATAGTTTAAACTAAGATAGTCATAACGTCAAAAACTATCGGGATGGCCACCTTTCAATGTATTGCCAGGACTGCGGATGCAAACCGTTGTTCGACTCATGCTCGGTGCTGGCTAAACATAAAAATAGAACTGTTAGGGAAATTATCGAAGCGGACGAGATAAAAAGGGCAGGTGTGGGGTGTGTCAGCGTTGCATCCATCGAGCTTTTCGATAAGGAGGTGCAGTTCATGCGAGCGGCGGCAAGGCCTGGGGTTGGCTGATTGATAGGATCGAAGCGTGCATATATGCCTCATTTCCATGTTGATTAAATAGTTGCAGTCAGCGCTCGTGTCTGTCTTGTCTTTCTTCCTTTTGTCCTCGTCTAAAAAGCGCTACCATGACTTTGGCAACCCAAGACCAATACCAACTAGCCCAGCATTCAGCATTGATCACTAATGTATCTTTCCTCAGGGCGTGTAAGATGCTGTTCGGAAAGCTTTGCGTCCGCTGGGCGTACAAACTGTTTTAAACCACATTACACCTTGGCAGATATGTTCCCGAAACCGAAGGACCGTACCCCCGCAGACGGTCAGAGCGGAGTCGTACTTACAAAGTGCTGTGCGGGGATTGTGCCGCGACCTACATCCGCGAAACGGGCAGAAAGAGGGCAACGAGATTGAAAGAACAAAGAGAGGACGCTGCCTGCCAAGGCAATCCATGCCACGGGGTCCAAGACAGAACTTGTCGAACACTGCTGGATCACAGGGCGCAGCTTCGACCTGGACAATCGCAGCGACGCTGGCCCGAGAACAAAGGTGGGGGCAAAGAAACTTCGTCGATTCCTGGTTCATTCGTCGCGACGCGTCGATGTGCAACACCAACCGTGGCCCCTGCCGCGACGTTTACGGGGACGTTTGTGATAAGTAGACTACTCGGTTTCACCCTCATATGTGTCAGTGTATACTGAAGATGCCACCTGCACAGTTTGCGAAACATTTGTACCTTTTTGTTATTAATTTGTTATGTTAAGTCGAATTAAACCTTTGCATTCATAAATTCTCCCGGCTTTTGAAACATTTTCGCATCTCGTGTGAGTTTGTTGCACTCATCACACGGTGTGAATAAATTTGGGGAAGATTTCCTACCTGCCCATAGATGCATGACCTTAGACCATTTTATTACGTAGAGTGAACATGGAGGTTTTTTCATTTTGTGAAGGGGCGTCGGTATATTTAATATGGTGCAATCACTTGATCGCTGAGAAATTGGGGAGAGCGAGCAAGATTTCCAACTTCGTCTCTTTTCTCTCTGGCACTGCCCCTAATTTCAAGTTTCAGTGAGACATACCTACTAGCAGGTACAAACTGCTCTAAAGCGGGTACAAGATTGGCAAGTCAGGACGGTGCGGACTTCGTGTTTCGCGCTTTTCGCAAGGTGACTGTGGAAGTGCTTCTGCGAGGTATGCGGAATATGCTAACGATTTTGTTATGAGTCGTTTGCGTCTCTCCAGCAAAACGAATAAGATAATCTACAAGGGCGCAATCACAAGCCAAGATTTACGATAACAGTGCGTTTGCTTCGGTGATCCGTGTGGTTGTATTTTACCCTGCTCTCTGCAACACCATGTCATGACGAAGAGCTAAAACGTTCAAGCTTTGTGCTGGGCTCACGGGTATCACGGACTCCGAAACCAAAGCCAGATCAGCGAGATAACTGCCGTGCATACTCTAAACCGACGGAAGCAATAAGTTGTCAAAAGCCCGTTTTTTGGGGTTTCGAACCAAGTAAACAAGTCAAATATAATTAAATCTTCGTTGTTTGTATGCCTGGAAGACTTATGTAACACAACAATACATTCTCTTTCCGAAACGAAAACAATAACACTCAGTCCCGCTGTAATGGCAGCAACTTCTTCTGCCGCGAAACCTATGCTAGGCAACGTAAGCGATTGCTTAATGGCCGCCACCGCGTTGAACCGACCCCTTCTCCCCCCCTCTCTGGATTCTTCGTTCAAAATTTCACGATATCAGGGCTCTCACATGGATAGTAGCAGTCCACTGTTCTCGAAGGTAAGTAGCGCATTGAGGACCTCTTCTTTTGTTTGCGCAAACTCATGCGGACGGATGATCTGTTCTCTTGTGCAGGAAAGGCCGACATTGATGCCGCTCTGTCTGCCGCTGGCTTGGCTTAGTGAGTCATGCTGAACGCCGCCATTGACTCTCCGCGATCGTCGGTGCGGCGCCTCCACGGTCGGTGTGATCCGCGAACTCGAGCAGGCGGCTGGAGCCCGCCCATTCTCCACAGGTCCCGCGCTCCGGGTCAGCGCTCGGCCTGAGCCAGTGCAGCATCGATGGGGACGAGGCACTGCTTGTTAGGAGGCGGTGGGTGACGGCCTGCCGCTGCCTAGCGAGGCGGTCTTCCGCCGCGTACCTCGCGTCGGGATGCTTGGCTTGGGCTTCCTGGGCCACCAGAAGCTTCGCGTCCTCGAAGGGCTCCACGCTGGACAGCCAGAATTCAGCGTCGTCGTGTTCGAGCTTGGCCAGTTGGTCGGCCTCCTGCTTCCCAGCGGTGCCGCGGTGGTTGGGCACCCCTTCGAAGGCGAGGCCGTCGCCGGTGCCCGCATGAAATGTATGCATTCCGTGCCGACTTTGAAGTTGAAGGAGGTTCATACCGTATTTGTGCGCGCGACGTTAAGTGTTTAAGACAGCTTCAGTTGTGACTGTATTAAATACCAGCGATCTCGGATTACATCTTCAGGCTTGCTGCCTTCATGGTGAGTACATTACACCTGCCCGAAGTCTTTCAATGGACGTTCGCCTTGTTGCCAGTTTCTAGTGTGCAAGCGCCATGCAGTGTCGTCCTCGATAAATCCAAGCCTCACCTAAACGTCAAGCGGGATTCTTCAGAAATTCTCATTTTCTTTTTTTCGTTGTGTGGGAGGAAGAATTTTTTTTCGTTTCTCTGCAAGAGTGCAAGAACGAAGAACTATGTAGAAACGCCGCCTACTTTGTGGTGGCGCAAAGGATAATATTGGAGCGGTCATAGTATTGTTTACATAGCCTTTCTGACATACGATAACACCATTCCCTGGAAAGGCTCGCGGTAACAGCTGTTTGTGTAAAATGCTATTTTCCGTGGTTGAGGGGTTTATTTTGACCACAGCATATTGCAATAAGCAATGGCTTTGACCTGCTTTGCATATTTCTTTGCAGCGATGAAAGCCGCGGTGGCCGAGGATGAAATAGGTAGACATCAACCGGCTCTGAAAGATTATTATTTGCTAACCTTTCATTTGTGTAACAGCGAAATCCCAACCATTTGTATGGTGATACTGCACTGTCTAGTAAGCAACGGTTTATTTAAGGAGGTGGAAGTATATATTAACAAGAATATGTCCAGGTGGAATATGTTAACAATCCTTGTTTAGTGTGAATTTGCATATGCTGACAAGTACTTGGTTGCTAATCATAATTACATTGCAAGTACCGTCTTTTTTCCCCTGCTCCCGTAACGGAGAAGTTCTGCAACGAGGACGTCAACAGCGGAGGCGGTTCCTGGCCAAAAACTGCAGCAAGGACTCGTCCAAAAAGAAAATAAAAACGAGCAACCTTACACATTTTTAAGCACATTGTGATATGTTTATTTTAAAAAATGTGCATGGTTCTTTTAGCTTAGATATTTGAAGTTTATTCCATGAGCTTTCCTATATTCTTGTGTTCATTATTAAAAGTTGCATAGTTCTTTGGGTAATATAGCTTTATTTTATTTCCTTTTTATAAAACTGTGCTCAGACTAGAAACTTTTTTTAAAGTGAACTGTGATATAATTATTTGAAAAATCTGCAATATTTTTGTTTGGCTTAAGTACACATATTTTAAGTTCATTCATGAGCTTTTTATAATTTTCTGTTCATTTTTAAAAGTTACATAGTTCTTTGGGTGACATTACTTGTTTCGGTTTTTACTTTTTTAAACTTTGATACAACTTTGCTGAGCTTTTTGGCTAGGAAGGTGTTTCTGCTGTAGTTTCCTTTCCCGGCTGTCTAAAGAGACTGAGCATTTAATTTCGTTTTTCATTTAAAGCCTACTTTCAGCCAATAAATTTGTTTTGCAAGTCATTTTGCACCCTGAACAAGGCCACATTTTGTATTCTGAACAAGCCCACGAAGAAGAGAGTGAGCGCGACTGAAACCGTCCAGTTCTCGTTCGGTCGATCGGCGAATTTCGGGCGGATAGAAAACGAATTGCGAGCTGCGAATTGTGCTCTGGGTAGGCTCTCATAGTACAAATAGAAACCTTGGCTAGCTTAAATACCCTGTCAGTGTCTCTTTAGGGTCACAATGTAGCTAACCTACTTTTATGTTTTAACTTCTCAAAGGTGTTTTTCCATATGAATTTTTTCGCACTATTTTTACGCCCATATATAAATGTCAGTGCATATTCTGGAAGCTGACATTTTGTATATATTTTCTCTTTCATATATGTGTTTTAAATAAAGTTTTTTCTCTCGTCGTTTCATAGAACTGCATGTGTGAATGGGCACATATACGTCTCCTGTGCCAAGGATAGTTTGAAGGTAAATTTATTACAAGCATAAATCTATTAAAAATAAAATGTAATCGAACATTAAATTTTGAAGCTTATGCAAAACAATTCACAAGCAAGGTGAACAAAACCCTACGATTACTGCAATTATGGAAGGTTTGATAGTGCCGGCAGTTGGTTTTAAAAGCTTTCTATTTAATTTTTTACCTAATATGGTTCTAAAACCAATAAAGTTGCACCGAATGCAACATTTAGTGCAACGTTATCGGTATAGGAACCATATTAGGTAAAAAATTAAAATATGAAAGCCTGTAAAACCAACTGCCGGCACTTACAAACCTTCCATTAATTGCCGTAATTGTAGTTTTCTTCCACTGCGAGATTTGTTTTGCATAAGCTTCAAAACTAATTTTCGCTTACGCTTTTTTCTTATTATATTTTATTTGTAATAAGTTGGCTGGTTCTTCGATTCACTTCTAATGCGTTCTTTTACGAATTGCTAAATAAGTTGAAGGAAGCTAAAGTGCAATTCAAAGTGCCAGCCCTACAGCTTTCGAGCTCGTGAGAAGTATACCAAGATTAGCGTGAAGAATACAATGAAAGTACTTTCAAAATGCCAGCCTATATGTTCTGGAATTCATACAATGTATGACAATATTGCGTTTAAGAACACGATAAAAGTACATTTGTAGTATACTCAAACGCGACTAATCAAATTTCAACAAAATCTGGTCCTCATAAATATATTCGAAATATTCCGCTAATAATCGCTTTTGTCTCTCCTCGCCGTTTTCTCATCACTTCACGCAGACAGCGAGATGCCAACGGACTGATGAGTGCATCCAAAGGCTGTGCCATGATCGATCGAAGCTTTGAGTGAGATCTTTCACATTCTCGCGATAGCATGTTTTTAAGTGAGGCTCGTGGCAAGTGCATGATGGGCACACCAATAAGCCCGTTTCAGTATGACCTAACAAACTGAGGAGGCTACTACTCAAGCGGTCCAATTAGAGCGTCGAATGAGGCAGGCGACACCTAGAATAGAGGCCTGCGAGACGCTGTCACGCATCTCACTCCTGCGATTTTACTTGTTCATCGTGATTCGTTGAATTACTAAGTGCCGTGTGCCTGCCTACACTGAGAAGTAGACGACGGCGGCGCACGGCGCCGCAACGTCCCTGCGACTGCCCCACAGCCATGGCCAGCCTGCCAGCGCGCCAGCTGGAAGCGACTCCGAGGCGCCGATTGCTTTGGCTTCTTGGGCTTCGTGCATGACGCTGTGCTCCGCTTGCCCGTTGTTTACGCATGCTGCATTTTTACGTTGTTATGTTCGGTTGCATAGCTACTCAGAGTGAGGTAAGACTTTCTTGTAAAACAGTAGTAATATATTTGGTAAGCAACTTTTCACAATTAAACTCTAAAACACTTCTTATCGCTTAAAGGCCTATGACACGTATATCGCGATGATTCCAGCCCGCAATGAAATTCGACAATGGTTTTGGTAGTGCAGCAAAGGGCAAGATTGATCGGCGGGTTGTTGAAGTGCGCTACTGCGGCTGAATGAGTACTTGGTAATCGAGCGACAGATAATCTGTCTCGAACTAATGGTTATAGAAACGCCTGGAGTTTGATAATTTTGATAACATAAATTTAAATAATTCTTGTGATTGTGTTTAAACTTATTAAAACATTTGCAAGTCATAATTTCCGCAAAATATAAGAAAGAAACAAAAAAGAACACTCATCTTCAACTTCCCGATTGTGCTGTTAGTGTCGAGGAACTAAGAACTAACAAGCGGACTCTAGTGTCCTAGGTCCACTTCTTTTCTTGATCTTTATTAACGACCTTCCAAATTCTATCACCTCTAACATACGTTTATTTGGTGATGATTGTGTCATTTATCACCAAATAAATTGATCCTCCAATCACCTGCTTCATCAGAAAGACCTCGATAATATAACCAAATGGTGATGATCAATGGCTAATGTTACTAAACCACTATAAATGTAAGTTAGTCTGTTTTTCTCGAAAAACATTCCACATCTCTTTTCAAATATTCTCTAGGCTCATCAACAATTGAGTGTGTTCAATCGTTGCAAATACCTTTGCGTTCATTTTCTTCCTGTATGTCTTGACACCCTCCACATTGACTCCATATACGCCGAAGCTTCCATAACGCTTGGTTACATTCGACGTTGTCTGCACTCAGCCCTTCCAGCTTTGCGTCAGCTGGCCTACGAAACTTTTGTGCGTCCGAAGATTGAGTATGCTGCTGTCATTTGGTTCCTACACCAGATTTACCTCACTAACACCTTAGAATCTATTCAGAATCGTGCTGCCCGATTCATTCTTTCTAATTATGAACGCACTGCCAGTGTGTCGGCCATGAAGAGCTTCCTTATGCCTCCCCACTCTCCTTTCTCGCCGAACAATATCACGCATCTGTCTTTTCCAGAAGATTTTTTATTACCACCCTCTACTCAGACAGTCTCTACTGTTAGAACCGCATCGTTCATCCCGACGACTTTTTAACTCCCTTAGTGTATGTCGCATCCATAGTTCTACTGTCACATTTAACAGCTCAATTCTTCCCCTTGCCATAATAGAGTGGAACAATCTACCGGTCCATGAGTGCTCATCAGTGACCCCGACCTCTTCAGACATGCTGTATCGTCTATATTTAATACGTAATCAGTGCGATGCTCCTACCTATGGCCAGTGCTCAGCCACATCTTGTTTCTATGTTTTGTTTTGTTTTGTTTTTATTGTATAAAAGTTCTACTTGTGTGCTTATTTGTATTGCCCCCCCCTCCACCTTATGTAATGCCCCTGGTGGAGCCTTTAAGGGATAATAAATGAAATAAATAAAATAATGGTAAATATATTATAAATTTAAAAACGCCGCCCGGTTCCATTTCGACATGGGCGGATAATGCGCCCACGTGCGGTGTGGCGGTCGCAAAGCCCTGACACTTTATGCCGTACAAGCACGCACGATTGAAGGGATCATAAAGACACCTTCAATATTTTATTTTACGATTGGAATAGGCTTCAAGCAAAGTTGACAAATTCATAACCAGTACTGACGCTTGTGTGCCGAACAAATAACCTATATAGAACCCACAAAATATCGTACCGGTGGCGACACCTGGAAAGAGTGGGTTGACCGATTTTAGTGACGTTCATGCGCAGCATTAGAGTAGGATCGTAAAGGCCAGTTCACATATCTGCCTTCCCAACCACAGGAATGACGGAAACGACACAAACGACATGACATCAGGACAACCGTGACACTTTATTGCTTAAGCTGCTGTTTGCATTTTCTGTCGTGCTTTGTAATGCGAACAGAGGAGTCCCTGTGTCATGTCGTTAGCGTCGTTTCTCTCCGTTCGCGTCGCTCGGAACGCAGATGGGTGAACCGGTCTTGAGGTTATAGACCGATCTCACCACCAGTTTCGCTACGCCTCCGCGCGGGCAATTCATTGCTGGTGAAGTCTTTATGCACAAGGGTCAAGGACGCGGTCGGCTTGCGTGTGTCGACCCCGAGCCGTCTCTTGCACTTCGGCTGCCTCGTGCCAAGTACAAATATGGCTGCGTCACGAACGTTCCGAACGGTTGGTGAGATCGGTCAGTTGGTCAAAGCAAACGGCGAGCTCTTCTTTCCTTTCTTTGTCGGGAGGTGTTTACAAGTATTGCGTGTTCCTGGTTGATAACAATAAACTATTGATATGTCAAGCCTGAAATATTCACTACAGTAAACACGGATGATTAATGTTGAATACTGTATAAAGAGGATTACGCTTCCAGCGAGAGCTCAATCACGTAGAATCGGTCAGCTGCCCATCGGCAAAGAAGACAACGTAAACGATAGGTCTCCACCATCTCCAACTCTAGAAGCTACAGCAATGTAAATACTTCGTTTATCGACTCTTAAAGACTATTCAAACCGGCAGGTGAGCTTCTACGTCACTGCCTTTTTGGGAATACTTGCAAGAAGAGAATGCGAAACGTCAGTTTTGGTACTTCGCGTGCATTTTTGGGAACAAAGTAAGCCTCATATGATCCTTTAAAAAATAAGCGGTATACTAGGCCACTACTGCGTCGAGAAACACCCCTTTTAGAAAAAATATTGGAACGATTCAGCACCTTGCGAGCTTCAGTGTGCGCGCAGCCAAAATCAGGACTGAGAGTCACAATTACGTTTGGCCGTCTGGCTGCCGAGCGCCCCTGCCTCAGCCTCATAGGGCACGCTCCTTACTTAAGCAAATATCCGTTAAACAGGCCGAGCACGCGCCCAAACGGACAAACGAAACCAAAAGCCGCCACGCCGAACTCACCACTCCAACAACCTAAGCACAGCGCACTGCGTAGAAAGAGTGAGCAGCATTTGCGCTTGAGCCGCCTGCGCCCTGTTGCGTAGCAAACACCGTAGTGCGCTGCGAATACGTGAAGGGTGCCAGTCGTCAAGAAGCCAACGCCGCGTCGATGACAGAGAAAGAGATATGTCATTCAGATGTCCTTGTAAAAAAAGAAAAAAAAGTGTCGACGAAATGTAGCAAGTTCTGTTGAGCAGCGGAAGTCGAAGAAACGATCTGCGGATGACATATCGATAAAACAAATGTCGCAGAAATCTTGTTCGACGGAATGAAGGCCCATTATAGAACTGCGCGCCAAGAATGACGCGGCTAGCCAAATAATCAGTGGCGTTCCCTACGTGATCGTGAGCGCGACAGAGAGCCACGCAGAGACGACCCCAAACCCGCAAACTACTCCAATCCAAACCAACCAAATCCATGTCAAATGTTTTTGCAGCCTTCGTATCTCCGCCAAACGTTTCTTCCTACCTTCTTAAGCTACAACAATCGAATGTTTTATCGCACTTTCAAAATAGAAATTAATGTACTTGTTGAATTCAAAAGAAATTATTAGACTTACGATCATTTATTTGAAAACTTCCATCGTTGCATATTTGTCGATTTGTTGTTTATTTTATGACTTGTTAAGTTTTTCTCAATAACCACTAATATTCTAAAAAAAATGTAACTTCTTTAGTAAAGCGATTTCCGCAAATTACGAAAGTCGCCCCTATTGAAAAAATGTGTGAGGGCCACTAGGATTTTCTGCAGAGGCTCTGAGAGGCCTTTAGGATATCCTGAAATGTCTGATGGGTCCACCAGACTCCTCTAGTAGGTCTGTGGGGCCCATCAAGATATCTTTCTGAGACGTGTGCGTTCCTTCAGGATCGTCCTAAAAGGTCTGTGTGACCTTTTAGGGCCGTTCTAAAGGGTCTGTGAAACCCACCAGACATTATCGGGAGACCTCGTAGAATTCATCCCAAGATGGTAGTGCGTAAACGTGCGCTGTTCATCGGCAGACCGCTTCGGTGACGCGAGTACGTAAACCTGTTGTCTCGCTCTTTATATCGGTTCATTCTGTAGACGCAGTTGCAAGCGAATATTGCTTTGATCGAAACTATTTGAGTGCAAACGATGCGCACATATCGCCGCCCATTGAGAACAGATAGAAGTCTATCGAGCTAGCTTTATCGAACGATCTCGCCTCAAGAATACGGCGGTGCGAGTTGGCCACCCCTGCGGCCCAGCGGCCCGCGCAACAAAGTAAGCCAAGCCGGTCCGAAATGTGTAACATACGCGACGGACAACAGACGGACTAATACGTATTGTTTATTTTTACTTACATTTCCTAGCACCATCTGCGTGTATGCAGCGTTTCAATGTTTACGAATTCACGGCCCACCAGCGCTTGGTTCCGTTGCTTCGTGAAACGGAGCGTTGAAA
>JAZHYW010060979.1:0-14385 GCA_037355805.1 Ixodes ricinus
GCGCTTGCGATGAAGGTAGCTGGATTTAGAGTCTACCGCACTCATCATTCCATTCAGAACTCGGCGTTCTGACGTCCCCCGCACGCTCTCGCCACTCATTCTCAGTCTTTTTCTTGGCTATAGGCTTTGGTAGATCGCAATATCGAACACAGGAGCGTCGAGGATTACGAGCTACGCATTTTCTAGAGAAAGTGGATATGAGCGAAGGTAACAATTATGTGTTTACTTACGACGGCCATATGGCTAATGTTCTGAGGTGCGAGGACCTGGTCTCGATAGCCCCACTTTAAAAAAGAACCAGCAAGACGCCCGTGCAACACTCGTTGCATTCCTGAATTTAATGACCACGACCAGCCTCAGTTTTCAGCGAGAGATCCGAAACACTAATTCATGGCAGATGTTTTATCTCGTGGGAAGGCACTAAGAGTACAAATTAACAGATCTATCGTAGTTCATAAACACCGATAGCATAAACTCTAAGCTATCAGGATTGGTCTCTTATAAGTCCTCTATGCATTAGTTGAATACAGAAAAGTTAGCTGGCATTTGTGATGAACAACTAAAAGGGTAAGCTGTTCATATTCCATTGAAACCTATTTTTAGCAATGACATTTTGTTTCTCCCATTTCGCTCAAAATTTAATCGTGACAGGGTTAAAGCAAACGCTGATATCCAGTAGGTCAAGAGAATACTCGTTTCGTCTGCAGGTATTCTCGATGGCAGGCACTGCCAATGATTACATGGTCGGTTGGTCGATAATATCTAGTTATGTCGTCAGCGAGTCGTTTAAACCAATCAGAGGCTATATACGTGCTTGCCAACTGCATTGGTGCGAGCCTCTGCATCCAGTCATACCGATAGTTTTATTTCAAAACCACACTAGGTGGAATTAACATCGTGCATTGTTCCCAGAATGAACATCCTTTGCTCCGCGTGGCCTCCTCGTCTGCTTGTTTTTGAACTTTCAGTATGCGAAAAACTGTGATTCAGCACACTCTTCTTAGCTAAACATTTTCGCCAACACTTGACATTACGTTACATGAAATCGTACCTAACGTAACTTGCAGTAGAACTGAATAGGGGCGAAAGTCCCTACTGCTTCACGAAGGACGCATTCAGTTAATTTAAGAAACGATGCGGCGAGTCGTCGAGCGTTCAGACGCAGTGGCGTCCGGCCTGGCTGCGCGCAGCGCGAACGGCTGGGTGCAAGGCCCGTCTCAATTCAGTGCTTGTTATGTTAATATACGATGTGACTACCAAATGTCGCTGTTACTGCACGCATTTTGTATTTATGTAACTGGACATAAGAAAACTAACGTATGAGCAGGCACAATACTATTATCTGCGTCACTCGCAATATCTTCTCGAAACCGGCACATGAAAATGCTTTGGCACATGCTGGACAGTACTCGCTGTATCGTCGGCAAGTCGTTTAGGCAAATGACAAAATATTTTATGTGATTACCGAAGCTACGCATCACCAAAACTTCCCAGGTAGCACGCCAATGTTGATGCAACGTTGTGTGGTAGTTATAAGTTATCGTAACGTTACACGTTACTCACTAAATATTCTGACAGTGTTGCGTCAGACAATGTTTGTAAAATATTCTTGTTCAATGTTTTGTTAATATTATAGAGCATTTGTTTGCCACAACATTATGTTGCAATGTTACCTCAACATTTATGACTAACTCTTTCTACAACATTATATTTTAAGGACTTTTAAATATTGTGGTTAGAATGTTTGCAAAATGTTAATGTTTGATGTTTTATTTACATCTTATAGACATTATTTGCAGTAACATTAAATCACAACATGATCACAATATTACATAATAATCATTTATATAATGTTAGATTTTCAACATTTCAGCAACATTAGGCATGAACTGTTTTCCAAAACGTTATGTTTTAATATTTTCTTACTGTTATTCTGGCAATGTTTTTCAAAACATTATGTTTTAATATTTTCTGAATGTTGTATTAGGCGATGTTTTTCAAAACATTATTTTTTAATAATTTCTGGATGTTATTCGTCAATGTTTTTTCAAAATTATGTTTTAATATTTTCTGGATGTTATCTTGGGAAGGTTTTTGAAAACATATTATTTTTTAATACTTTGATACACTTTCGGCAACGATTTTGATGGGATTATTTTCTAATACCCTCCTGCAATGTTTTTTCTAAGGTTATCTTCACTTTTCAATACTATAACAAATTAATGTTATAAATTGTCGTATCATAAAAACTTGAGAAAACTGCTCCTTTCAGTGCATTATTCATTGTTGATTAGAAGTGTAGTGGCAGCTCACCAGGAAGTGAAAACACCATAGCTTTTGTGTTTTCTTCTGCCCCTTATGCCGAGTGACTGTATGCAAGGAGCAACTCTATAAATGTTAAAAATGATTGGCCTGTAGATACGCTGCATCTAAACTCCCAATGACTTGGGATATACTTCAGAATACTGATATATCAATTAAATGCAGAACTCGTTTCTGGCAGGCATTCGACTTGTCAACAGGCTGTCTCGACTCCTCATTACCTCAATGAACTCAATGAGTAATAATACAATACAAACAGAAAAATGTCCTATAAGTCCTTTTACACTCCCAAACATTCTTTGAAGGCTAGATATACAAGCCACTTGATTCGGAAAGTGCCTGAGCTGCACAAATGCATATTCAGAATCGGCGCTCCCCAAGCCTACATCCTAAGCTCTGTCCACGTTAAGCTGAGGAAGATTATAGAAGTTACAAACTCACTGAAAGGATGAGAACGGCGACAAAATGTCTCAGTTATTCCTCCTGCTGCCTTCGATGAGGCTACGACATACTATGAGCCTCGAGCGTGCTTTGTAGCCATATCAAGGTGAAAAGCACAAGTGCCTGCTGGAGGCCTGTACTTCAAAAAAGACGCCCGGTCATTCCCCTTGTCATTGGCTATACTACATAATTAGAGTATAAACTATGTTAAGTGGAGGGAGAAGTATTGTTAATGTGCAGACAACCTTTGACCCTAATAATGTATATTGATCAAGATACCAACAGCGTATATGTATTCCCGTCCATCCATTTTCCAAATAAATGCTCCCACCAATCGGGACACACAAAAATGTGGGTGTGTAAGTAGGTTCAATATAGAAAAGCTCAAAACAAATCACTCACACGTCTGGTCCGGCCCTGTCGACCGTGTTATTCGGGTACATTCCTCCCAGTTCCAAGCATTCTAGCCAAGATTCTTCGAAATTAGCAAATCTCATTCACGGCTGATGTACATCACTGAGTTCAGATAGTGCGAGCTTTAACCAGGACTGCGTTACCTCCTCCAAATTAAATCAAATATGCTGGGTCACGAGTGCATGCTGCCCGCTTCGCAGGAAAAACAATCTTAGGGTAGAATTAAACAGCACATACCGTACAGCCTAAGACGTTATATGAATAGTATAAAATTCATAGCGTTCAATAGACACAGCTTGACTCACAAAGTGACGACACCATGATTGTTGTTGTTGGTTTTGAACCTTGTATTCAATCCAAATGCGACCTTCTTTTTCTGATATACTTCTGTGTATCACCTGATGTAAACATTTGAAAGAGTCTTAACGCCCTGGTTTAAGAAGCAATTGGCCTAAAGAAAAAGCACCTTCCACGAGTTAGGGAAGCGAGGCTTTGTGCGCACGTACAAGACGACACATCTGAATAGACATAGGTTTGGAAACACGTAGTCTTCTGCATAGCTATACACAGCGCAATCTATTTCCTGCTTCATTGTCAAGGCTAGAGTAGCTTCTGCAGTACTTCAGCCCCACACTGATGCGAGAGCATGTAGTTCAGTGTTGCATCCCAAATGCATGGTCTATAACAGCTAGCTTTGAAAGAGTTCGAAACATTTCGGAACCAACTCTAGCCTTGACAGCGTAGCACAATATAGTTGACGCTGACTACAAAATAGCAGGGAGGAATGCGCACATGTAAATCGCGCATTAAAAAAAAGAAGCAGGATTTGGGCAACGGTAAGAAAAAAATATTTAATTAAATCGGTCACACATACGTTTTGAAGCGTGAGCACTTGCCTCTCAATAGCAACACTGTGAGAATCATCAGCAAGACAAACGTGTGGTACTAATAATTCGGTAGGTGGAATGAATGGTCCACCTCTCTAATTGTAGAGCCGAGGCACTGCGTTATGCCAGGTGTTTCATCTTGTGCACGGTCGAAAAGTATGAATGGGGAGATTGATTGGATAAGATAGACTCCCATAAATCAAACTGTAGGCGAGCAGGAACTGTCTCATTTTGCGAAAGCCCAACATGTTTCTCTAAAATAAATAAATTATGAAAAATATTGACATAATGATTCAGTGTGAGAGAATGTACAGAGATTAAAATTTAAAAAAGCAAGACTGCCCAGCGTCGTCAATGTTAAACCTAAATCCATCTCATGTGCACTTACTCTAAAAGCCTGAAAACAAATGTTTGCACGCTAGAGCGTAGGTGAAATTAAGATAGTCTGCAAAGATGGTTTCCCAACATATTGCGTGGCGACTTAGTACTGACGTCAAAATAAGGGGTTAAAGTTTAGACAAAAAGAAATATTAGCGGATGATCTGTCCTAGTTCAGAAGTGAAAACAAAAACGTGTTTTGGGCGTCTTTGATGTCATCTCACTCGCAAACGAGGAGAAACGGTGCTCGCCAGCCCGATTGTTCCGCTGCGAACTGCACTAAACAGTTACTTTTTTTTCTTTAAACCAGGTAAGTTTATCCGCTGATATTTTCACTCCACACATACACTATCTAGTCACACCTCTGCGCTAATACTCATTATGATACGTTTGTAAACCGATTCACGCATACCGCTGAAAGTGGTCTTGAAGCATTTGTTTACACGTTGAGTGGGCGTAGGATAGCGGAAGTCTCGACCACAATTTTAAACGTAAATCTAAATATCTGCACGCTGGTTCAGCAGGCAGCCTACCCCTCGAGTGAACCTTTCCATCTTGCCCAACGTGACTTGATTAGTTCCAGCGAATGTCACAGGCATCGTGTTCACCACAAAAAGCTGCGTGCTCCAGGGTCATAGGCAAGGTGTGGTTACCTCTGCACCTATGAACATAAGAGGAACGTCTCCCGTCCAGCAAATATTATAATCACAAGCTACAAAATGATTTATTTAATACGAAAAAAATGGCATTGCAACTTTGCAGGATGCAGTGCTGTCTTGGAAATCAAAATTGTTCTATGCCGTAAACAATTATGGGACTCTTTCCGGCCAAAGTACTAGCACTATAATCAAGCTCATTGGAACCCAATATCACATGACAGGTACGCAATACGTTTACAGTGGAATCCAGGTTATGGGTTGCCGGTTTAGCGACGTTCCAGATTTAACGAAAATGTATCCAGCCTCAAACAAAATTCACCAAATACGCGCGTCGAAAAACAAAGTAGCAATTACGGCCTCGTCATTTCGTTAGCCTATCAATTTCAATTGAATGATTTGGCATTTATAGTCTGACATTTAATACATTTCTTCTGTATTGTGTCGGCTATCACCTTCTGTCGTAACATTGTTCATGTTGTGAGGTAAGCGGCATGGAATCGTACCGCTCCAAAATAAGGTTTGTTTAAAACTAAGCCGCGCTCCCAGGCGGATTGGCACGGTTTGGAGTATGATGACTCAACGTTCCGCCTCAAACACAAATTTGATTTGCTCATCCAGAAATATGTGGTTATAATTTCTGGAGATACAAAGAAGCTCCCAAATATAGTGGTATAATGAGTCGGACAAGCCTTGCAAACACGTTGTCCTCGCAGGGCTTGCAAACGACCAATTAGCGGATCTGTTTTTGCGGCAATCACTCTCGAGCCCATATGTCCCGAATGTAACCAACACATATCTGGAAAAAGATGAATTCATAGGAATGAGAACATCTTGCATATGTATGAGGCGGGCCAATCGGTCATGATCCCATAGGTCGTAGGATCGCATGCCAGGACTCCGCTTTACTCTAGTTTGCCGCAGCACGAAACTACGATCTTTATTTCGATGGAAATGCACTGTTATTATGGAAGACGATGGCACACACCGTACAGGCAAGAAGATTTAATAAACCTTAATATAATTTGACGCATTATATAAAAATAGAAAGGCTCAAAATGAGTCGACATTATGATTGCCGTTGGTTTTACACTCGAACGTAATCAAAAGCGACTGTCTTCTCTAATTTGTACCACTTTACCTACTTGTATTTTCACTCGTGCTAGCATTCCGATGAAGCTTTTGTTTAAAAATAAAAAAACAGCTCTTGCAAAACTGAAGTGATCCTAGCGGCGCAGTGCCGCACAAAGTATCGTTGGAGCGTAGTTGTCACGGTTTCGGTTTCGATTTACGAACCTCAATTTATGACATTCCGTCACGACCAGATACAATGCATAAGTTTTTAATATGTGATTTTCTTGAAATGTATAAAACTGTAGCTCTTGGCAACCAATACAAATAGAAACCTGGGGCGTGTTTTGATTGGGCTTCTGACGTACCAAAGTTTGTTCGCAGAAAAAACAGAAAGATGTGTACTAGGTCTTTAGCCTTTTTTTATGATTTCGATGATTGGCTTCACAATAAAGGTGCTCGCCTACAACTTCCCGGTGTGCAAAAAATGTAGGGCTCTAATATTGCTTAACTAGAATTAGTTACCCGTCGCAGGCACAACCTCGAAAAGCGGTTCTTCGACGATCATCGAGATGGCAGGCATTTTGGTAGGCGCCAGTCCTTCCCCTACTGTTCGTGAAGGTTGCGAATACTATATAAGATCGCCAATATGTTTCGGCATGCACTAAGAAACTGAGGAATGGTGGAGACGGGAGGGTGCGGGGACATCTGAATGCTACGCTATGGTTGGAATGATTAGAAGGTGGCGGTAAAGCTTGCTACCTTCGTCCCAACTTAGCTCGTCGAACGCGTTAGAATGCGAGAGCCAGATGCCTGAGTTGGAATCATGAGGAGGTTGACATAAATCTAGCTGCCGTTGCCTCCACTGCATTCGTCGAATGTATTCAAATGCGAAAGTGAAACTCCTGACGCCGGCATTCCGCGTTCTAACGCGTTTGACGAGTGCGCTTGCGATGAAGGTAGCTGGATTTAAGTCTACCCACTCATCATTCCATTCAGAACTCGGTGTTCTGACGTCCCCGCACGCTCTCGCCACTTCATCTCTCAGTCTTTTTCTTGGCTATAGGTTTTGGTAGATCGCAATATCGAACACAGGAGCGTCGAGGATTACGAGCTACGCATTTCTAGAGAAAGTGGATATGAGCGAAGGTAACAATTATGTGTTTACTTACGACGGCCATATTTAATGTTCTGAGGTGCGAGGACCTGTCTCGATAGCCCCACTTTTAAAAAAGAACCAGCAAGACGCCCGTGCAACACTGCTGTATTCCTGAATTTAATGACCCCGACCAGCCTCAGTTTTCAGCGAGAGATCCGAAACACTAATTCATGGCAGATGTTTTATCTGGCGGGGAAGGCACTAAGAGTACAAATTAACAGATCTATCAAAATTCATAAACACCGATAGCATAAACTCTAAGCTATCAGGATTGGTCTCTTTTAAGTCCTCTATGCATTAGTTGAATACAGAAAAAGTTAGCTGGTTTGTGTGATGAACAACTAAAAGGGTAAGCTGTTTATATTCCATTGAAACCTATTTTAGTAATGACATTTTGTTTCTCCCATTTCTCACAAATTTAACGTACAGGGTTAAAGCAAACGCTGATATCCGTAGGCCAAGAGAACACTCGCTTCGTCTGCAGGTATCTTCTCGATGCAGGCACCGCCAATGATTACATGGTCGGTTGGTCGATAATATCTGTTATGTCGTCAGCGAGTCGTTTAAACCAATCAGAGGCTATATACGTGCTTGCCACTGCATTGGTGCGAGCCTCGCATCCAGTCATACCGATAGTTTTATTTCTAAAACCACATAGGTGGAATTTAACATCGTGCATTGTTCCCAGAATGAACATCCTTTTCCAGCGTGGCTCCTCGTTCATTGGCTTGCTTTAAACTTTCTGTATGCGAAAAACTGTGATTCAGCACACTTCTTCTAGCTACACATTTTCGCCAACACTTGAGCACATGCTTACATTGAATCGTACCTAACGTAACTTAAAAGTAGAACGAATAGAGGGCGAAAGTCCCTTACTGCTTCACGGAAGGACGCATTCAGTTAATTTAAGAAACGATGCGGCGAGTCGTCGGGCGCGGCCAGACGGTGGCACCGTGTCCGGCTGGTCGCGCGGCGCGAACGGCTGGGTGCAAGGCCCGTCTCAATTCAGTGCTTGTTATGTTAATATACGATGTATTACCAAATGTCGCTGTTACTGCACGCATTTTGTATTTATGTAACCGACATAAGAAAACTAACGTATGAGCAGGCCAATACATTATTCGCGTCACTCGCACATATCTTCTCGAAACCGGCACTGAAAACTTTGGCACATGCTGGACAGTACTCGCTATATCGTCGGCAAGTCGTTTAAACAAATAAAAAAATATTCTATTGTGATTGCCGAAGCTACGCATCACCAAAACTTCCCAGGTAGCACGCCAATGTTGATGCAACGTTGTGCGGTAGTTATAAGTTATCGTAACGTTACACTTTACTCACAAATATTCTGACAGTGTTGCGTAGACAATGTTTGTGAAATATTCTTGTTCAATGTTTTGTTAATATTATAGAAACATTTGTTTGCCACAACATTATGTTGCAATGTTACCTCAACATTTATGACTAACTCTTTCTACAACATTATATTTTAAGGACTTTTAAATATTGTGGTTAGAATGTTTGCAAAATGTTAATGTTTGATGTTTTATTTACATCTTATAGACATTATTTGCAGTAACATTAAATCACAACATGATCACAATATTACATAATAATCATTTATATAATGTTAGATTTTCAACATTTCAGCAACATTAGGCATGAACTGTTTTCCAAAACGTTATGTTTTAATATTTTCTTACTGTTTTCTGGCAATGTTTTTCAAAACATTATGTTTTAATATTTTCTGAATGTTGTATTAGCGATGTTTTTCAAAACATTATTTTTTAATAATTTCTGGATGTTATTCGTCAATGTTTTTTTCAAAAATTATGTTTTAATATTTTCTGGATGTTATCTTGGGAAGGTTTTTGAAAACATATTATTTAATACTTATACATTCGGCAACGATTTTGATGGGATTATTTTCTAATACCCTGCAATGTTTTTTCTAAGGTTATCTACACTTTTAATACTATAACAATTAATGTTATAAATTGGCGTATCATAAAAACTTGAGAAAACTACTTTCCTTTCAGTGCATTATTCATTGTTGATTAGCAAGCGTGTGTCAGCTCACCCAGAAGTGAAAACACCATAGCTTTTGTGTTTTCCCTTCATTCGCCCCAGTCTCAGATTTATTCAACATGGGTAACTTCCACCGGCTCACCTGCACCCTTACTATTTTTCTTTAAGCGTGAGCTCACCACCCAAAAGTGAGTGAACTTTACGAGAAAAAGGAAACAGTTGCATGAGGCCGTGTAGGCCCGGTTCAAGAACTCCCACTTCCTGTCCTCAAATGGCTCAATGAAGTAGCATTTCCCACTGACGAGTGTAACCCCATATAGGGCCGCCGTTCGGGCACTCAAGATGTGCAAATTTGAGTATAATTATACCAGAGCGACGCGTTCGGACTTGTCGACCTGCGCGTGAAATGCGCGTAAATTCAAAATGCGGGAAAACTGCCACGAATATATATATTATTATGTATATATATATATATATATATATATATATATATATATATATATATATATATATATATATATATATATATATGTGTGTGTTTGTTTAGTCAGTGAACTCCGACCAAGAACCCACCAAGTGTCGTATTTCAAAGTTTAAGTGCCTCTCGCATGCCCCCCCTCCATTTTCTTTCTTTTTTTTACTTTGATACGGAAAAATAATTTAGTACGAAAAGAGGAACGTTAGCGCGAAATACATGGACGACGAAACAATCCGATACGACGATCAGATCAAACATATGATCTTGGTCGTGTTGGAATGGTCGACTGATCGAGCCAGATAAATTCATACGACGGTTCGACTATTAGATGGCGCACAGTCAATGAGATTACGCAAAACGTCATGGCGACATCAACTCTGGGGTTCGGTCCCGAAGTTCGGTCTGCCAAATGCAAATCGGCCACGAACGAAGAGTGAACGCCACGGCTGCGGCGAGTAGGTCGCGAGCGTCGCGAGAGCCGCAAGGCCGCGATGCCGCTAAACCGTAGAACCCGCGACCCTCGGCTGCTGATGCATGATGGCAACTGAAACTGAGCAGAACCAAGCTGTATGAGGCGCTCGCCAGCTAGTCGCATGCATGCCCTGCACTGCAGTATGCGCTTAGACCCGCTTGACGGAGCAAGCCATTTTTCCGACGGATCGTCGGATCGAACAGTTTTGCCGTTCATGTATCCCGCGCTAAATGGGGACCGCGTAAATCGCTTTCATGGTGTTGCACAAGCTGGTCTCGATGCAAGCGCGTTTTGTCCTCTGGAACTCCCTCCCATCGAGCGCTGGACGAACGAAAAATGTAACGGGCTGTCCAAAATGATAAACGTTGTGGATTGTAACGGAACACTTCCGCCAACGAGGATGATATATCATGCGCTGCATTGGAATCACACGACTAGAATCTTTTTTCGACGGAAACAACCTTCGGACAGCCAATTAGCAAGAAATTTAGTTTCGATGCCACAAGTTGACGAGCTGCAACGTAATCTCGCTTAGTGGACCAATAACGCGAAGAAATTAATCGCGCAGTTGATGGTTTACCTAACTCAAAAACTCCAGGTGGGGATGGGCTACCAGCCGAGTTCTACAAGAAGTACAAAGAACTGCTATGCCCCTTCTTACTCAGTTTTTTGGAGGCATATGAGTGCGGAACTTTGCCACCTTCTTTTTACGATAGCCATACGGTGTAACTTCCAGAAAGTAAGGATTCAGACAAACTCGAAGTACGTTGAAGGATACCGCCCTATAACTTTATGCAACGTGGACTACAAGATAGTTGCTAAAGTTCTAACAAAACGACTCCAATATGCCGCATCGAACGTTGGTGATCACCAGACCTGTGGAATTATATGGGCGTAGCATACAAACTAATATACACGTCGCACGTGCAATAATTGAGAGTGTGCACCTCATAATGACAACGTCGTCGTGGTTCAGGTAGACTTGGCAAAAGCATTTGATCGAGTGTCCCATACTTTCTTTTTGCTATTCTCCGTCACATAAACCCAGGACCAATTCGTTCAACAATTTGTGCGCTTTCTTTACAGTTCAAGATTACGTTTTATTGTTCACGTGAGAACGGCAAAGTACCCGTTTCGAAAGCCCAGCCGGCCCAGCCTCCAACACGCGATCGATGCCTTCTGGCGCGCTTTGGCTGCGCATGCACGCGCGAGGTGCATGAGATGCCCAGGCGTCATCGAAACTAGGAAGTTCACGCTGGAGGCGGGACAACAGAAGCTGCTCCCTGTCGTTCACACTCCGTCCGCGACTAGACAACGACTCGTCCGCACTGGTGATGTCAGTCCCGTCGTCATCAGTGCTGCGTTCTCGAAGCACGTCGTCGGCGTCGTCCAACGAAATCTCGCGCTTCGCAAATGACAGCATCAACCGCATGTTCCATCCAGACTTTGGCCTGAGGAAGCCTCTTCGTTTGCCCGACCCGACCCGACCCCCCCCCCCTTTGCAGACTCCACTGGAGCATCACCCGATCCGACGGGTCAAACTTCCGTCCAACAGCGCAGTTGTTTGTTGCTTCTAGGTGAAGAATGGCCATAAACGAGCACCGAAAACCTAAACTGACCAAATCACGCGTATCAATACAAAAAAAAAAAGTAGTTAGCGCTCCAGCATGATTTCGACACTCGATCAAACGACGAGCGACCGTGAATCGTACGAAAAACAGCAAAAAGAAGCCGCGGGGAGTGAGCTGTGAGCTAGGCTGTGAGGCTGTTCCAGCGGCCTCCGGAGTGGCTCTTACACGAAGTGCCGCCACCCCGGTAGTCGGGCGCGCCGCCGTGGTGAACAGCGCACGGCGCCCCCGACTACGGGGGGTGGCGGCACTTCTTGTAAGAGCCGTACATTCGGGTTAATTCGCGAATTGTTATCAATTTGCGCAAATAATAAAAAAACAGTAAAATGAGAGCACAAAATAGCGCAATGCTACAGGTCGTGTAAATACGCAGTTCACTGCAAAGTCAGACGCAGGAAGTCAATCACGTGATGGCGTCACTGTTTTACCCGTTTTACCGGTTTTACCGCGCTTTTTCCAGTGAGTCTCGCCCAGTCGGCCCAGTTGGCCCAGTCTCGCCGCTGAGTTGGCTGAGTTATCTTCGACGTTTCGCGCCTTGTTTGACTAGGACGTTTTTCGGATTGCGGACTGCAACAATACACAGGTGGATTTGTGTGAACAACGGACGAGAGAATCGTAAGTAGTATTCTATTCTTTCTTTCTTGCCCCGTTATACCTGAATTGGTGAGGTGCGTTGCCTAGCAAAAAGAAAACTGAATTTTGACAGTTGCCCGTTTTAGGCTAAAGCATTATTTTATGCGTCGGCTTTCACGCTACAAATAAATCCAAGTGTAAAAGCAGATTAAGGAGACGCGAAGAATATAAGCGCGTTTTTGTCGAATGTAAAAACGAGCAAATGATTAGGTGGCACATTTGTTTTTCAATTTGGAAGAAAGAAAACGAGTCTATAGTTTCTGAAAGTGATTGATCAGTCAGGTCTTTTTACTTTAATCGTATTATTGTTCTACTAGAATTTACATGATTCTATTTTTATATATTTTGGAGAGAGAGAGAAAAATAACTTTAAAAAATCCTTGTTTAATATAAAAAATTTAGTAAACTTAGAAAATAGAATATTAACAAGAGTGCGCGCTTAACTATCTAAAAGTATGTGTGTATTGAGAAAGATAATTTTTCACCAAACGGACTTTCGCTTAAGGTTTCTATGTGAATCCAGTTTTTGAAAGATGCTTAAAGTAAGAATTTCGTACAGTGCATGATTCTGAAGTACCGCGTGGGCCAAGCGAACTGAATAAATGAAATCCAAGAAAGGTTAAAAAAGAAGCCGCGGGCACATTTATTTGCAAAAGATATCACTAAAAGCTTTTGGAAGAAAATATTAAAAAAGCTAGAAAAACAAAAGCGAATCAACAAAACTAGAGTACAGCCAAAATGAATGACTTTTTTCCTCTGTGGCTTGCTACACAATATGCTCTTATAATTATGATGTAAAGGGTACTAAACTTCATGTTGCTCAACAGTTTTTACGCTAAGCCTTTATATGCAAGATTTGGTTTGGGAATTCCTACTACCTACTAATTATTTTATGAGAGCAAATCCATTTAACATAATGAAAGAAAAAAAAGGGCACACGGACAAAAATGTTAAGGCTTACTATCGTAAGCCCTTACATTTCTGTAAGGGCTTACGACTGTGCAAAAGATTATTTAAAATACAAAAATTGTTATACAAAGAATTCAATGCATGCCGACTGTTACCATTGATAATAAATATGCTATATATGCTGATCATACTTTTGATACGCGCAGGCTATGTTTAGTGTTATTCACCTGACCAAGGAAGACGATGTGGCCGTGGTACCCACTGTGTGGATAACAGATGGGTCGACAGCCTGGCCATCATACAAGGGAGGGAGGCTTACAAAAGCAATCAGGGAGTGCGCTCCAGCTGAACGTGAATGGGAGATGTTTGAGTGCAGGGTGCTGTCATCTACAGGTAAGTATATATGATGAAAACTTTTTCAGGGTGTTGTGGATAACAAAAAAAAGGGAAAAGACAGCTAGTATATTTTTTTAATCTTAAGCACTATAGTTGATAGCTGGGCTGGCACTACCCGAAATGGTATAGCCACGATAGGTAGACGTTTTCAAGGATTAAGATTTATTTTGTTTCCATGGGCAAATATGCATATATAAAGAAAGATCAGATGATTCTATAGAGAATTTGGCAGCCTTGGAATGGCACGAGCTACTGTATTGATATATATATATATATATATATATATATATATATATATATGTGTGTGTGTGTGTGTGTGTGTGTGTGTGTGTGTGTGTGTGTGTGTGTGTGTGTGTGTGTGTGTGTGTGTGTGTGTGTGTGTGTGTGTGTGTGTGTGTGTGTGTGTGTGTGTGTGTGTGTGTGTGTGTGTGTGTGTGTGTGTGTGTGTGTGTGTGTGTGTGTGTGTGTGTGTGTGTGTGTGTGTGTGTGTGTGTGTGTGTGAGCAATACTGTC
>JAZHYW010060980.1:0-20037 GCA_037355805.1 Ixodes ricinus
TCTATGTATCTATCTGGCTATCTAACCTCTTACGCCGCGGGTCGATAAATAAATAAAAAAGACCGGCGCCGGCAGGGATTCAACACCGTTGACCCTTTGATCAGCAGGCAGACGCGCTAACCACAGAGCTATGAAGGCAGTCATTCAACGCACTCTAAACGGTTGTTTATATCTTTACCATAGGACGCGCTTGCAGCGCTGTCACAGCTGGTGCGCGCGCGTTCCATGCACGAGGAGCTCATTCCGCTCTCGTGAGGCTGAGCAGGCCGCACGGCCGCTAGCTCAGCCCTCCCCGCGCTCGGGAGAGGGTGATGTAGCGGCCGTGCTCAGCCTCACGAGAGCGGAATGAGCCCTCGTGCATGGAACGCGTGCGCACTCGTGCAAGGTGACAGCGCTGTAAGCGCGTCCTATGGTAAAGATATAAACAACCGTTTAGAGTACCGTTGGTTGAGACTAGCTGAGACGCCAGAAAGTCTGGTCGGTACCATTTTGAGTGTTTGTGCGTATGGCGCGTGCTTTGCTCGCCTTCCTAAGTGACACAAACGCACGTGCTGGGCTGCGGAGATCGTGCGCAGGGCTGTGAAAGTGTCAACAAATTTAGAATCGCCTCAAGAGTGGTGCTGGCGTATCTAGAGTGTGCCGGCCACCTGACGAACGCGCATAACTCCGCACCGTTTGATGCTATTCGCATTAACGTAGATAATCATTCCCAAAGGATGGGTTCTGCTGATTTTTTAAATTTTTATCTTCGTGAATTTCATAAAGTCAGAATCCAATTTAAATGTGCAGTACGGACAAGCTCCCCATTTTTGCACTTAAATACGAAAACTTAATTTGCCTAAAAAGAAGCAAAAAAAATCTGTTATGTCGAATTGTTTGTCTTGAGCTCAAGCGCTCTGTGTAGAGAAGTAGCTAATACCAAGTCCTACCCGTACGCTACCCTAATGCATTTTAAGTAGGAAAGTAATAGTGTATACAGTGACGTTTGCTAGATAACCCATTGATGCGAAAAGATCCTAACTGCGCAGGAACACTTACACGCTCGATATCGCAGTTTAATTAAGAAAACATGCAATTCTTGAGCCAGATAGTTGATAACTGACTAAACTTCCCCATGCCTCACAGTGACTGGCACAAAGTGCGTGCAGGGGTTCCTGACTTGAGGGGAAATGAAAGGGCCTCTTTTGCACTTCCCTGTTCGCGACCCGCCTGAGGTTGCCAGATCCATTTCACTGAAGTTGTTTATGCTCGTGCGTCGTGGAGCTTCCGCCAGAAGGGTGGACATAGCGCGTTCTGCGGGAGAAGCCCAAATGTACACATCTCTTGAAATTGCCCAACGCGAGCGAGGGTCACGCTCTCGTTCGGAGGTCTGTCTGGACACGGCATCCTCAAAACTATCCACTGCGGTTTGTAATGTCCACTACGCAATCCCGTACGTACGCACAGCGCGCGGCACGGTTAGTACGAATGGCAGTTCGCCGGTTTCTCGCACATTTATCGGCGGAATAAAATGCAAGTCTGAACGAAATCAAATTGGTACTTTATCCTTTATATATGAAGCACCAACTTCAGCGGGGTGTTTGAACCTTGAGCTAAGCATGTTAATGAAAAATGTACGCAAGCGCCGCGTCCCGTCGCGCTAACCGGGTGGCGCTCACGATTAAAGGTCGTCACACCTGACCTAATTACGTATTTGCTTTTAAATACACGTTGACATCCAAACGCGAGTGTAAACATCTTGCTTTTAGTCTGTCTACTCTTTCTGGCTCTCTTAATTTTTCACGTATGCCGTTACGCATTGAGAAATTTAACCCTACGTCTGGTATCTTCCGGTTTAAAAAAATTGCATCCTTTTTAACATGAGCATGGGTTCTCCAGTTGGACGCTCATTGCAGGCCGCAGATCATGTTTCGGCAGCGAAGGACGGGACACCCGAGACCATCGAGTTTTGTGGGCGGGGCGCCAAGCTGATCGCGTGTATCGCCGGAATGACTTCGCGGACCCATCCGATCAGGGGGCTTCGGCTGAAGCCACAAATCGTCCTTAGCTCGTGGATGAAATCAATGAGCTCGATGACTTGTCAGACTCGCTGGGCATTCAACGTTGCCCTGCGTAATTTATAATTACCCCATACCTGCGCGTTTCTTTGCGACTCGTATTTGGTCCCCTTCGGAATATGACGGTACTTTGAAACCCTTCATAAATGAATCTATTTAAAACAAAAAACACGAGAAAAACGCAAAAAGAGGGGGCTGTTTAGGTTTGTTCTGGGAGGCTACAGGTTCTGCAATGGCTGTGCTGAAAACGAAAATAAAATAAAAAAATACACATATTAAATCTGGTATCGCTTCCTTTTTTCTTTTCCTTTTTTTAGCAAAATAACGGCCAAACTTTTGGTTCTTGATATTGGGTAACAGACTTGGACTCAATAAAAAGGCTTACTAAAATAACCGTATTAAAATTTCACAAAGTAATGATTCCGCTATATACTACTGGAAGATTACCATGTACGCGCATTTTTTTCGCTGGCGGCTAGCGTTACGCACGTCGGACGGAGCACTAGAAACATGCGTATACCTAACCCTCCCCCCGCCCTCCTCTCTCTCCCCCGTGAACCTAGGGAAGGGGCGGAGATTTGGACGTAACCCCCGGATTTGCGTTTGCGTCGGACGTAACAGCTAGACACTTCGTTTTTTTTTTGTTGTTGTACAATGGTTATGCGAAAGAATGAGCCGTAGGAAGAATTTACAAAAGAAGGGTTGTTCTTTTCGCACCTGTCAGCGCACTTCGGGAACGTGCTCAAGCAATGTAAGTAATAGTGAAAAAAAAAAAAAAACAAAAAAAAGCACTTGTCTTTTAAAGCCCGGATTTGCTACGGACGTGCCGGCACGGGACGCGCTTGCCGTGTTGCGCCCGTGTGGGTCCAACATGTTGTAGGCAAACTTGGGGTCGTGTTTTCCTTGGGTTCCGAGGGCCGCTCGACCGGCGCTGTTGTAAGAGAGCTCCGAGGGCTCTCACGGCTCGAGTGTTTTGACGACGTGCGTCGAGCCGTGAGTCCGGGATGAGTTTCCCCGACTCCCGGAGTGGGGCTCCTGCGCGAGCATTTGCCATCGGAACACGGCTGCGACGCTGTTCTGCCCGAGTCCCCGTAATCCTACGCGTGCTCGAGCGCATTACGAGCGTGCGCCGGACGTACAGATAAAATCCGCGCTCGTGAAGGCGCAGCATAAATTCGTGCGTCTGAGTGGACGACATGTTTCTGTTGGCGTGCGTTTTCCCCGCGTGTTTGCAGTCGCTTGTTTTCGTGTTTTTGAGTAGTAAATACTCTCGCGTTTGATTTCAGCTGGACGACGACGGACGACCAGACAGGCTCTCAAAGGAGACGACCTGAATTTACGCGTGTCGCTATTCGTCGAGCTAAACGGGCATTATTTGGAAGTGTTCTTTTGATGTCGACGGAGAGAATTGGCATTTCGAGGAACGCGCGATCCATCTTCCAGCAATACCCGATGCTTGCCACTAGATGTCGAAATAAGTAGTAGTACCACGAAGTGCCTGGCACGTGACGTTATTTTCCTCGGCACGACGCGCTAAACGGAACCTTACATTTCAGTACAATGTAGTGCTTTTAAATGGACTCCTCGTGTTCCTGGACCACTAGCCTCATGGAGGGGGACACCTACATTTTCGATTGCTGGCATCGATTTGGCTAATCGAACAACACGTTTCTAACGTTTGCTGTAATTCCACGAATGAATGCAACTTAAATCAATTCCGTTCCAATCTAATATTCCTATCTCGCGGGAATTTCAAATGCTGGTCATCACGCCAACTGGTTGCCATTCGCCATTACAGAGGGGAGAGCAACAATATAGTAATACAATTAAAAAAAAAGAACAGAAACACATCAGGATAAAGAAGAAAATACAGTTTAGACACACTCGTCAAGAACATGGTTAGTTAACGCAGATTTAAAATGCTCTAAGTCCGTGATGGAAGTAATTGAACCGGGAAGGTGGTTCCACTCTTGGGAGGCACGAGGAAGAAAGGATGAATGAAATGTAGTTGTGTTAGCGCTTGGGATGCCAACCTTGTGTTGATGGTCAAGACGAGAGGAAACGTAAAGTGGGCGTACGAATTAATTTGTCTCAGTAGTATAGAATTATGAAAATGTAATTTTGTGAAATAAGGAGAGGCGTGAAAATTTCCGACGTTGAAATAAGGGTGGGAGCGATAAGATTGATTTCATATTAGTGACACTATCTGTGTAGTGGTAATTAGTGAGTATGAAACGAGCAGATCTGTTTTGGATGGCTTCCAATGCATCAATGAGGAAGGCATGACCGGGATTCCAGATCGATGCTGCATATTTTAATTTGGGTCGAATTAGGGTTTTATACAAAATTAACTTCAAAGAAACAGGTGCTAGTGAAAAATTACGCCTAAGTAGGTAACCTAACATGCTATTAGCATTGCACGCGATGTACTGAATATGAGTTTTCCAGGAAAGGTTGTACAGTTAAGTGCACGCCTAAATATTTGTAGGATGTAACAGCTTCTAAGTTAGCTTGATTAAGAAGGTAATTAGGATTTTCATAGGACTGACGGGATACACGCATAGATTTAACATTTGTTAGAATTAAGGCTCATGGACCATAAGTCACACCACTGGACAATATTGTTAATATCAGACTGGAGCACACAGCTGTCACTATGGTCAATTATTTCCCGGTAAATCACACAGTCATCAGCAAATAAACAGATAGATGAGGAGATGTTAAGTGGAAGATCATTAACATAAATTAAGAATAATAATGGTCCTAAAACAGATCCTTGTGGAGCACCGGAACCAACGGTTGCGAGAGAAGAGCTGGAATTATTGACAGTTACGAATTGAGAGCGGTTGGTTAAGAATAGATTGAATTCATTCGAGAATGTTAGAGTCTATATTAAGCTTTGATAGTTTAAGAAGCAGAAGTTTATGAGAGACTTTATCGAAAGCTTTGCAAAAGTCCAAAAATATGCAGTCAGCCTGGGATCCTCGGTCTAAAATTGAATGAAGATCATCGAGTGAGTGATAAAAGTTGAGTTTCACATAAAAATGTCTTTCGAAAACCATGTTGAGATGGGTTAAAAAAGCTGTTAAGTTCCAAGAAATTGACAAGGTGAGAGAATATGACATATGTTCAAGAATTTTGCAGGGAACACTGGTAATGAAATCGGCCGATAATTGAGAGGAGAATGTTTGTCACCTGTTTTGTAAATGGAAACCACCTTCCTACTTTCCAGTCTAAAGGGAGAACAGATTCTTGCATAGATTGATCAAACAGTTTGGTTAGTATAATTGACGAATATACTTTGGTATTTTTTAAAACTTAGTATTTATACAATCCACTCCTGCAGAAGATGACAACTTTAAGTTAGCTTGGACACAGATGGATTGCAATACTTCCTTCTCCTTCCCGTGAAAATCACTAGTGAAAGCGTAGTCACTAAGGAGCGCGCTATACAAGACGGAAACGCCCCTTTCACGCGCATACATTTTACTCCATTTCGAGGGGGGGGGGGGGCTGTTCTGTCGCGCGTGTCTCGTTGCAACGCTGTTGTCGATCCATTACGTACCCAAGTTATTGGCGACGACGCCGGACGCGTCGCTTCCCACGCCGACGTCTTTGCGACGCGCGACCCGGCTTTAATCAGTTGTTTTATCTCAGTTTGATCAGGCTGCTCCTCGGTCGCCTTTGTTGGCAGGCGTCAGCGCCCGCGTCCCTCCCCGCTAACTCACCCATCTGTCCATCAAATCTTTTTTAACCGAGGACCTCTTCAGAGCCCTTTGTGGACCTCTGCCTCGCCGCGTTTCGGTCTCAATTTCACTGCGCGGAGCGATTTTCACGCCTCTTTTATCTGTATGCATGTATTTGCCAAAAATCGAGTCCCGAACGATCGATGCGTTTGAAGTAATAAACAGATCCCGCCTAAAAAATACAGTCGTAGTATTTTCACTATCTATTTTCGCTCCTTCTGAGCGAATACGTGACGTACACAAAGTGAACCGAGATGAATATAAGTCGTACGGACGGCGCTCTGACGGCTGTAGGTGTTCATCTCAAATGGCTTATACTAGACTGATAAAAAAAAGTGAAAATAATGGTAAAAAGAAGCATAGAGATAAATTTGTTTGTCCGGCTTTCGATGGCACTCTATCGCGGATCACAACAATAAGAGATGGTGTCTTCTTTAGGAGGGGATGAAAAGTTTTTGGCCTCGCAGTGCCACGGAATTTTGCGAGATGGTGTACAATGTCAGTGGGCCGATCGGTCGCCAGACTTCTTTTTCTTTTTTATCGTGTGGAGGTGCGGCTAAGACTTTCCATTTCCTCTCTTCCAGTCTTGGGGGAATCCTGTTAGCTCGATGCCGCTTTCGTTCTGCTTTCTTGTTATTTTTGCTGTTATTGCTGTAGCTCTTACTGCTGCTGCTTCGAAGTCCAGCTTCTGCGTCAGTGAGGTGCCGTAATTTAGGTTTCGAATTACGTTATGATGGTGTAGAAAAAAAAAGAATTAAACATGATAAGAGGGTTTGGAGGGGAAGAGGGGGGGGAGAGACGTTAGCTCCTCATTTTGCCCTGAAAAAGGTGACCGACAGCGACCAAAACACGCTGGACTCAGGTGTGCTGCGGGGCGGCAACGTGACGGATCGAGAATAAAAAGACCCATTTCGGTGTCTGCCTGCGCAGCGGTGCGTGTGAATTGGCGCGCATTTGTTGGGCCCCGGTGGCAGACGTCGAGGCTCTGGCAACGCGTGAGGCCGCCAAGTGGGAAGTCCTTTGCACGGCCCGCTCTTTCTTTTGCCGCCTTTCTTTCGCCTAAGGTCCCCCGTGACGTTTGTGTCGAGGTTCAAGTGGCAGGTTCTGTCTCCCCATACACAAAGCGTGGCTTGTAAAAAAATATTTATACTATATGTGCAATTTAAGAAGAGAGGAGAGAGAAGCCTCTCATGCGCTTCATTTTTTACGTGAGTAGATATTTATGTTTGCGTCAGATCAAATTTGGGCGAAGTAAAATGGTGCTCTTTGTATGTCGCTTTAGATACGCAGGGTTTGGGTCTACTATTGAACGTCTGTCTGCTTGGTATAGAAAGGTCGAATCACATTTCACAATGAACTAAGTTAACTAGAAACAAGATGAAGGTTGCAAATTAAAATGCAAATATTAATTTGAACATGGCAGTCATTTTTACTTTCAGTCTTTTCCAATGAATGGGCTAGGAAACAACGGTGGGAAGCAAAGTCTAAATACAATCAAGGATAATGAGATGTAATCGGAGTGTCAAAATCATAGATGATGAGGGTGACGAGAGTCCAAACGAACAATAAAGCAAGTATCTAGAGAAATTTTGGGGGCTCTGTAACATACATACATGATGTCAATAATATTCATCATTCAATGACACTTTTTTTCTGATTTAACAATTTTAGTTTTATTACGACCTTTAAAACTTGAAGGAACCATCCATTTGTGTGCTCAAGATTATTCTAACATTATTTCAGTGGAATAGGCTATTTGGTTTACATTTTACTTCGTACCTAAAATGATCATTCACCGCAGTTCATACTGACCATCATCAATCAACATATGGTTGCTATGCCTAGTTCTTCTATGTGCAACTAAGCAGCTAGTTCTGTGTTTGAGGGAATCAAACCTTCCGTTGCCCAGAAGCGTGAAAACAAAGTACACTCTAAAAAAAGCCCGTGCGCCTATTTCCCGCACAACACGTGGAGAACCAATCACCGCAACTTACGGAGGCAGCTCAGCGAATGACAATGCCGAAACATATGTTTAGACCAAAAAACACAGTCTGAGTTGCATTGCATTGCCTAATGTCACATTAGGCAATGCAAAACGTCACGCTTACATTGCTTAATGTCGCAACTCAGACTGCGTTTTTTTATTTATTTTTTGGTCTAAACATATGTTTCGGCATCGTCATTCGCTGAGCTACCTCTGTAGTTCCGGCGATTGGCTCTCGAGTGTTGTGCGGGAAATGAACGCACGGGCTTTTCAAGTGCATAGCCTTTGTGGAGGCTCGTCAAGGCCCGCTTCAGTGGCTTGGCATCTCGGTAAGACAAGAGAAGGTCACTAATGACGACTGCAATCTGGCGCGTGCGCAAAGCGTCACATTCACTGACATCCTTAGCTGTGTGCTCGACTGCTGAGCGCGTGCTAACAGCGGGCTTCCACAGTTCGTTTGCACACGTGCATCCCGCATCATTAAGACTGCCGGTCTTAGCAGTCCATCAACATAAGCTCGTTCTGAGCACGCGCTCTAAACATCGCCCTCAAGTATGGTGTCCAGTGAATACCCTTCATTAGCGGCGAGATGTTTTAGTCGCCCTCGTATGGTTCCCTCTCGTGACGTCATTACCTTGCGGACAACAAGTTCGATGGTGTTTGGAATTTGCATGGTGAAAGCTTGAAATCATTGCGCTTTGAAACCAACAGTGCCAACACCGTCAAAATTGAAGTTCTTACATTCCTCTTATTTTTGTCGATGAGAAAGCATTTGCTGACGTCGTAGTCAGCATTTGGCCAATCGTGGAAGGCTGACCACAGCGACGCTTTCGATCGCGCACGTCGCCAATACGACCTATTGCTATATTACCCAAGCATCAAGGGGAATGCAGGGATTGGTGTTCCACGCGCCGCACGTGCTGGCGTCAGCAGTAGCAACTTTTCTAAAGCAAATACCTAAAACAAATGACATCTTGCACGCGCGTTCGTCAACGCTTTATTTTGATTATTTACTTCAAATCTTTTATACGAGAAGGCGTGCGCGTGTGGCGCGTGGAACACCAATCCCTGCATTCTCCTTGATGCTTTGGGTAATATAGCAAATGGTCTATAGCCAATAGATTAGAACCACAGGGAGCTCCTTCAGTTGTTCCACCTCCAGTGGGAGCTCAGTCTCGTGAGCTTCGGGCGTGCACGCACAGGCAGGGCGGCAGACAACGAGCGCTTGCTGGAGGCCGGGCGGTCGGGCGTTCTCAGTTCGTCACTCACTATAGACGATTGCAAACAGGGCATCTGGCGGCCGCCATGCTCTTCCTCGTGTGAGCAAGTACGTGGAATTCCAGGCCTGCCAAGGCTATATCTTCACGTGCATGCTGCACGTGCTTGGACGGATGGGGCACCAGCCGGGACGCCATGCTTGCAAAACGTCTATACAAAGCGTGAAGGTGTCGCCATTTCTAATATACTGACGGTTACTTCTGCTTACTGGTTTCTTCGAACTACAACTTTTGCGGTGTGCAACTAACATGGCGAATTGAAATCTCGCGGCGCATAAAATACTGGCATAGCCGCGAAAGACGTTACAATACAAGCTGTGTATATATGAACAGCACGAAGGACAAATTATAAAGCGACGACCGCCATCATAATTGGTCTCGCCTAGTCGGTCTTAACTTGTGAGTTGCCGCACTGGGCAGTTAAGCTTTCTGTCCACGCCCGATTCGTCCCGCTCTGACGAGTGTCGGACGGACACCGCTATTATATTGCGAATAAAGGCATCAACTATTTTAAATGAAACCTTTTAGCCTCTTAAAGAGGCGATGCAACAATTTTTCCACTTTCAATAAATATAGCTTAGAATTATTCCTTGACATTTATGACCTGTAAAACACTTTTTTTTTCCTACGCAATAGTATTTGCAAAAAAAAAAAAAACAGAAAAACTAACACCGTTTACCCCCTCAACTCGTAGCCAGAAAAAACGACCACGTGATCTGGAGTCGATTATAGACCTTTCTCATGTTTACAAAATCACAGTCCAGCGCGGGATCTTCACAGCCCAGCACGTCCGTGCTCGTCGCTTCGGAAAGCGAGGAAGCACACGCTATACGCACGATCACTCAAGATGGCACCGGCCACACGCTGTTTATTGGAAAGGACTAGATGCCACCAATGTTTTTAACATATCACTACGCGTTGGGGTTGGCAGAGCACAGGGCGCTCGCTGAGTTCCACGCATCGTTCAGGTTCGGCTATTTCCGTCATCCCAGCGATTGGGCACGAGCCACCACCCGAATTCATGTCGAGGCATTGATTGTCACGAGCCAAAATCAAATGCCTATGGAGCCTTTGTGTCCGCTGGATGAGCAGAATTTAAATATCGTCACAACGGGGATTGCATAGCTCGATGACGCACTCCTGGTGATCGTATTATTGCCATTGTCCCCACAGGTACGTCATTGGCTCCGTCATCAAGTTTTGCGAAGGAGAGACTGAAAGAAAAGGTCCGCTTTTGTCCTTGGAATTCCACCGCGACGAAGACGCTTCTTGGTCAAATGGCGTTGCGTTCGAGAAATCTTGGGTCCTACTAGTGGCAGTTAGCTGGTGTAAAATGAGAAACGTTCCTAGCCAATATCGTGGCACAGCCCGTAAACCTTTTGATTCCGTTTATTCTCATGGTGCACGCGATTTTTTTTCTGTTATTGTTTTTATGCTGATTGGCTGGCCCGTTGTGTAACTGATATATTTATGAATAATTTTCGGTCCTTAGTTTTGGACGTTTAATCTCACAAACGTTCACTGTTTTCGTTTTCTTTTTACTGTTGGCGACCACGAGCATGGTAGCGCTCCGGGCATACTCTTGAGAGCGTGCTTCGAAGTCACACAGCGTGAGCACCCGGTAGCAATACCGCTTTAGGTGGCAGCTCTATGGTAATGGAACATAGAAGTTAACCTCTAGAGGTTAACTTCTCTGTCTTCCTTTTATTTCCTTCATTCCTCCCTTCCTTCTCATTTTATTTGATGCGCGTGGAAGCATCAATTTGGGTTGTTACTTCCACCGACTGCACGCCTCCTAGAACATACTCTAAGAACGGCGGGGTCAACTGCCTGTTCTCACACGCGTCCCTCGACCCCGCACTTTCGTCACCGGCGCCGTTTTACCAACAAAGTCGAGGAAGCCGTTTATGGCGCACCTCGACTAGGAGCTCAGAAACGCCGGGTACTAAACGGGGAGGGGAAGCATGCACGGCGTGACTGGCCCCAGTCTCGGGCCCACGCTAATATAGTTGCGAACCTTGTGTGAAAAACGGATCCGAGGACGCAATCGGAACGAAAAGCCCCTCGGACGCAGGCGTCGAGTCCGAGCCGGCTCCATTATCCAGGCGAGCGCGGTAGTACGGCGCCCCCGCCGGCGGGGTCCTCCCGGGCGACGGAGCTCCATACATGCGCAACAGCGCTGGGAGCCAACAGCCGAGTAAACAGGGCCACAATGCCCATTACGACTTCCGGTCATGTGTGTGTGAGGCCCCCCTCGGCGACTGTTCCCCTTGGGCAGTGCTCTTGGAGGACGTAACTCGAGCCTCGATTTGGGGCGACGTTGAATGCGGAGTCGGACTCGAGTGATCGCGTTTCCGTTCCCTCTCGCTTTTCTGCGCGTCGGGGGCAACGGCGTTTTCACGAACTGCCCGGCGTTGCAGGACCTGTGGGAATGTCTGCCGTGCGCGGACATTTCGGGTCGTTTGTCGGACAGGGCTCGAGCGGCCCAGGTGTCGCTCCGCGAGCAAGTGGCGTCGCGATGCGTCGTGCTCCCTTCGGCTCAATGAATGCTAGGCGGGGGATGTTTCGTGTGAGTCGTTCTACGTTGGCCGTGCAGGAAGCGCCCGTGTGTACGCCCGGCCGATGGGAGATGCACACCTTGAAGATGGCTTTATCGCCTCGGTTGGGCGGGGAAAGTCCGTGTCTTTCCATTCGGGGTGACCGTTGGGATTGAGGCGCGCGTATGGCCGCCGGAAAACGAGGCTGCGACGTCGGTGGAAAATGTCATTGGCAGAAACTTTCTCGCTATCTCGAGTGAAGGCTGGATCACATGCGTGAAAAAAATCAACCAAAAATCGCACAATATTCAGAACATGAGATAACACTTCCAGAACACCACTCAAGAAACGAACCACTCGTTGTATTCAATTATTCATTGTATACAGAACTCGCAAATATGCTTTTTGCGAGACCATATTTGGGACCTACGTGCGTTGAAAACCCCCGCTTTCGAAAATAGCCTGGAACGGTATACGTACAACCTGATTCACATGGTGCGATTTTGCATACGATTTCGCAAATGCGGCGTCGCTCGTGCGGCAAAAAAATGCTTGGTGGAGGCTGTGGGGCTGAACGCCGCAGCTGCGAAATCGCAAGTAAAATCGCACCATGTGAATCGCTCATGCGTTGCTCGCGAAGCACGAAGCCGGTGCAACCTCCGCGGGTACGCGACGTCGGGAAGCGTGCATAGGTGTCAGACGGACGCGGTTGTCACCGAGTTCGAAACTATAAATGGACCCTCGTGGGCGGGTTCATTTCCCGCGAGTCGCTTCAGCGGCGCACACGCGACCTGCTCCTTTGCCACGAACCAGGCGGTCCGACGGGGCTCCCCGGTCTGTCGAACGGCGGCAGTCTCACGCACCGCTGCTAATCGTTCTGGGATAGGCCGACCATGGGCTCTGCAGATCGCTTCGGTGAGCCGTTGTGCGACTCTGACCAAGCACGTAAATCGGCTCGTGCCTTCCCAACGTTTTTGAAAAGGCGCGCGCCAAGTCGCCCGTTCGGGGCGTCGGTCGAATCGCTGCTCCACGCCCATGGCTCGCGCCGAGTGACTGAAAACCGTGTTGATCTGGCGAAAACGTACGCAAGCAAACGAAGATCGGGTGCATTTTACAAACGCGAGAGACGCCAATGGCGGCGCGCATACGTACTGAATTGCAGCAGTGTCTTCAACAAGCCTGGAAGCACTACGCGATTAAAAATATACATATCACATTGGTATGACTATTTATTCGCGGCCTGATTCATGACGTGTCCTTGACCAGAATTAGCAGTCTCAAGCAATATGAGCAATCCCCACGAAACGTGTGCCGAGGGCCAAGGCATAGCAAAGGCGTGCGGAGTGGATCTTCCTCGTCGCTCAAGACGGTCGAAAGTCTTCGCCATACCCGGTGATGAAGAGAAAGACCTAACACGTGGGAGCTTCGAAAACACGAGCCATAATTACGAGCTGGAAATAAGGGATTTCTGCAAGATATCTACGAATAGAATCCTTATAGAATCTGGGTTCGGCATGTTATGCATGTATGTTTACCGTAAACAGTAGGAAAAAAAAAGAACAAAAGGTGGCCAATGTATTCTTTACAGACACAAACAAAAATTAGAGGGCAGCAAATTGATGGTTGAGACAAATTTGTAGAAACCACAAAGGTGATCATCTATGAATGCGATTGCATTTATCGTTGCACACCGCCAAATTTTAGCGGGGAAACTGAATTGGTGCAAAGGTAGTGACGTCAAGTTTTTCGCTAAACTTAGCGGGGACACTCCCCGCTAAGTTTAGCGTCGTCCTCTAGAACGACGCTAACTCCTTGCCGTCCTTGAGATCACCCTAGAGGTCGACCTAGACGACCTCAAGGACATCGTCATAGACGCCGTCTGGAACGATGACGTCAAAGACGTCATCTAGAACGACCTCTAAGACGACCTCTAGGATGACCTTTAGGATGACCTCAAGGACGACGTCAAGGTAGTGAGGTCCTTCGAGGAGAGTGCAAATGTGAAGGAGTGCGTATACTGCCGCTCCGCATATGCGCGGCGCAATGGGGTGAAAGCCCAGTGAGCTGAAATGGTCTACTGCGCATACCTAATGCGCATTAGGAGGCCAGAATACGCATAGCTGAAAATCTTGAGTAGTAGCTTAATAATGCTATCGCATTAAAAACAGATCACTCTGTTCTTGTTCGTTCACTTACCGATTGGTTTTAACGCGATAGCGTTCAGGAGCTCTTGTCGCAGAAAATCTGGCGTCGGCATCGGTGGGAGAAAATAATCCTATAATGCAACGCGCGCAGCCACGTGTGACGTCACAGGGGACGTCGCACGTGGCTGCGCGCGTTGCATTACGAGATTTACCCGCTAAATTTGGCGAAAACATTTCACCGCTAAACTTGGCGAAAATTTCTTCCGCAACATTTTGCGGGTTAATAGGGTCATGACGTCACAACCACGTGTGACGTCACGTGACATCGTGCCGCAGACCACGCACACACGATTGCACGCTTATAAATATATATATATATACAGGGTGTCCCCGAAAAATATTTACAGGTTTTTTTCACCGCAAAAGAAACTACATATTGTCAGAGGTTCATCCTCCGCCCGAAGGTAGCGCTAGAGGTCACAACCAGATGCCAAAGTTTCAGCGCGAACCGATATTTTATTTGAACATATAATGATTTCCTGAAAATGTCAATGGGAAAATGGTGGCCGACGGAGCTCTCGAATGCATGGAGCTCTATGACGCCAGAAACCGAAAACCGGCGAAAATGGGCCCCATTTTCCCATTGAAAATTTCAGAAAATCACTTATAACTTTTGAATGAAATATCGGTTCTTGCTGAAACGTTGGTATCTGGTTCGGACCTCTAGCACTACCTTTCGGCGGAGAATGAGCGTTGGGCCATGCATAATTTATTTTTGCGGTGTGTGTGTGTGTGTGTGTGTGTGTGTGTGTGTGTGTGTGTGTGTGTGTGTGTGTGTGTGTGTGTGTGTGTGTGTGTGTGTGTGTGTGTGTGTGTGTGTGTGTGTGTGTGTGTGTGTGTGTGTGTGTGTGTGTGTGTGTGTGTGCGTGTGTGTGTGCGTGCGCGTGTGCGTGTGTGTGTGTGTGTCTTTTTCAAGTACAGTTGTGAGTAGCGTTCGCGATTGTCCTCTCTTAAGTTCGTCTTTTTTAGTGCTTCTAACCATGGTTCAAAAACCTTATTGTTCCTTTGTGTCAGTTGCCATCCCCTCTTCCCCCAGCGTGGGCTTGGGCGGTGTGGCGCTTTACACGTTATTTGCTTTTGCTCGAAAAGAGCCGATATTTGTCTTTGGCGCGCTGTACGCGTTCGCACAGGTAGAGAACTTGCCTAAAGAGACGACCGCCGCCGGCAGAATACGGAGCGCCGCCCTCGACTGGGCGGTACCCATCTTCTCACAGTGAAGCGAGGGCCGTGAATAAACGGACTCGCTTACCGATTGAGCCGATAAGCGCAGATAATGCATCCGGCCGAGGCACAAACACACGCACGCGAATGCACGCTCTCGGCAGCCGCGGAGGGCACAGGCGGGAAGGCTTCGGAGACAGCACCCACAAACAGGGGGACATCTGTCAGATTCCCAGGGCCGAATTTAGCTCCAGCCGCAAAGATCAAACTGTCGAGACGGGAAGAAATAAGCAGAGCGAATAGGGGAGAAAAAAGAAAGAAGGGGGTGGGGAAGCAAATCCTGGAGTGAGAGCGAAAAAAAAAAAAAAAAAAGAAGGGCTCTGCTCGAGAGTTATCGGCTTTCGTCATCGGGATTTTTTGTCCAAGGGCCGAAAGCGAGAGGCAAGCGCAAGAACGCGAGCAGCGGCAGCACAATGAGCAACTGAATGGCACTCACCGCTGGCCCTGTGCACTGAGATAGGCTCGGATTACGGCCGAGAGCTTTTAGGGAAACGCCGAGAGTCGGGGTCGGACACCTCCCGGCGCCCGCGTGCGCCGCGCCGCGACCCGCCCGCGACACGCTCACGCAGCCGTTTAGCGGGATCTGGGAACTTGGCAGCGTCATAATTAAAACGGGCAAAAGCGCAACGAGCAAATAAAAACCGGCAGCGGAGGGCCGCGCTGCCCTTTTTTCATAATTTGATATAGTTTGTAGCCGCTCAGATTTTCAGGGGTGCAAGATGAAAAGTGTCGACGCGTTCTGACGGGAGGAGGCACGGACGTGGAGCCGAAGGGGATTATCGCGGACGCCGTTCAGGCGACAGGCAGCGTGTGACTTCGTCGACGGGCACACGTGGAAGGGAAGCTTCCGCCGGTCCGCGTGTGTACTCTCGAATTTGTACGAACTTGCGGAACACGTGTATCGCTCGGGAAGTTACTGTTCCCGTGATGCAACGATTTCATGTCGTGAAATCTGGACTGTATAGCTTTTTGGCACGCGTGGTGTACAAATATTCATCGGGAAAAGTTGTCAGGATCAATACACCGGAGGCTATTTGATTCAATCACCAAAGGGAGTGCTGCGGAACTAAACTCGAGAGAGAACCTTCTTACAGCGAGCGTCATTCACGAATCCTTAGCTTTCTCGAAATATGCTAAGCTCTAAAGGCGAGGCTCGGAATCATCGCAAAGCAAAACTTGACGCGCCCTTCGTTTCCTTTTCCTTACTTTTTTTTTTTTTAATGATGGAGAACACGATTTTTTTTTATTGCTGTCAAGTGAACTGGACACCAATGTCCCGGTCAGTGGACAGGTTGCCGCAGGGAGAGAAACAAACGGAATAAATGTCTTTGCTTATATTATACCACAAATGTTGGTTGCCATTATGCGCATTAGAGATTGAACGCAGCTTGCTTTTCTGCAAGAGGTTTTAAAAATTAGAAATTTACGTATTATTCAGCCGGCTTCTGGAAAGATCCTTTTCTCAGCAATACTGAGTGATTTCTGTTCGAAATCAGTATTGCTGATTGCGAACAGAAAGTACAAACAGCAAAAGGACAAAACACGGACGAGGACGCATATGACAGAAGTGTACTCGTCTGCGCTTTTTTCTTTTTTACTTTGTTAAAAATTAATGTTTTTATGGGCTGAATTTTATGTTGAAAAGCGTCACGCTAGAGTGTGACAAAGAAGTGTTACACACTGGCCAAGGCAACAAGCGTACACAGAGCCTATAGCAGGCAATGCATAAGCACCCAAACGGAAGGCATGGTTAGCCATAATTAACCACGCGTAATCATAGTTAGGTGTAATTAATTGAAACAAGCGAGATTGACCACGCGGCTCAGCGTACGGTCAATCGATCCACGATCTGTGGGATCCGTAGCGCAAGGCCTTCGTTCGGCGCCGCAAGGAGTTGAAGGGGAGCTCAAACAGCAGGACCAAGTACGACTCACGGGAGCCTGCGTTAGTCGGTTACCGTCGCGCGCGCAAGTGGCTTCCGAACGACAAAACCTAGCTCCCACGTGACCCAACGACGTCACGAGGCAGATCTCACCAACGGATGACTTCGTACCGCAGCCACCAGATAGCGTAGCGGGCGCGATAAACCTAGGGTTCCTTGTATAGGCTCCCTACGGGAGCCAGAGTTGCGCGTTCATCCCCGCAGCGCCGTCTTTCCTGCAAGGCATGTTGATCCTGCTCCTCACGTGACTGAATTCGGCGAATAGCGGCGTCGCGCGTTCGAGGCGCGCGGCGCGTTCACGGCGGGGGCGCGTGCAACGTCTACTTTCCTGCACGACACTTGATCCGGCTCCTCACGTGATCGCATCTCGGCGAATAGCAGGCGCGGCGGCACGTGGAAAACAGACGCGCAACCTGGCTCCCGTAGGAGCCCATACAGGAACTCTCATAGATAAACCTAAAGCCCCTCGACGTGCTTGTCTCTGTCTTGCGAGTAGCGGAAAATGCGCCGAGCATGAGGCCCTTGCTTCTGCAGCTCTCTTGGGAGCAAACGGCGGCGCACCACGCACTCGCTCGGGCACGTGTTTTGCGCTTTTCGCACAACAATGGTTGCCCGTAGTTGGAAGAAACGCAAACCGTAAATTCTCTCAAAAGGCTTTAGATAACCCTCCTCCCTCGCAACTACTCCAAGATCACTAATTGAATAACTCGAGGCACTACACGCACCCTCGGCAGAAGCAGAACCCATCAAAGCTTTTCATCGAAGCATGTTCCTCATATAATAAAATAAATTTAAACTTGTCTGTAGCGTTATGATAAACCCGGGGGGGGGGCACGTGAGTTTGTCATGTGTGCAACGCATCCGGAAATCACTTAAAAATCGCCTTAGCCAAGCATGACAAACAATAACAAAAAGGTAATGCACGCACGATGCATTCTGCGCTCCTCGGGTTTATCAGAATTATCGAGAGGAATTTATTTACGAATACAAAGTCGTCAAAATATAATGGCTAACTCTACGAGGAAAATTATTATTTGTTTTGTGTATCAGGAATCAGCCGAGGTCTGGTTTCATTGATACACATATTTATTAACACAACAGCAACAACAACACCTTAGCGACTTTGGAAAAAAAGTCACCAATTAGAATGCACTGCAAATCAGGTAAAGACAGCGACTTCTTAAATTGCACTCTTTTCCATGCATGACATAACATACAAAAACGTGTTTTCTAACCCAAAAGACAGGAAAGGTAGTGACATCTAGGATAGGTAGCGATACAAAACAACTCCTCTTATTACTTTTTTGTTCGGTATGGTTCTCAGGCCCTGTGTCTCACCAAAACCAGAATTCCAATCGCATCAGAAAACACTGCTCGTTTCTTCGGCAATTGTTCTGCACACTGACTACGAAGTCACGTACAAAACACTTGACTTTGCAGTCAGTGCGCAGCAGTCAGTTAAGTACAATAAATAAAAAATAGCAAACAGCAAAAGCAAAAGAAAAGCAACCCTCGATTGCATCCCCAATTTTAGAAGGCGGCGTAGCGCTCTGAGAAGGCTGTTCCATTCGATTTCCTCGTCGTCGGTGTCCGGGACGGTGGAAAGCATTTGGTTGAACGTCGGGAACAGAAGGCGGTCGCCGAGGTCCAGGAAGTCCCAAAGGTACATGCATGTGGAGCGCCTGGACATCGGACGCCCTGCTCTCCCTCCTCCTGCGCCGGGGTGGGGGGAGCACCGCCTCGCGTCTGTCCGGGTACAAGTGCTGTAGAAGCAGGCCCTCCCGAAGGGGCAGATGCCGCGGCCCTCTTGAAAATACCTGCACGGCTTGACGCTCATGGCCCCTCTTGTATTCCGCTATGAGCTTGTCCTTTCGGGTCCCACCTCCACCCAGAAGCTGCTCGGAGTGACAAAGTCCGACTGAATGCGGCACTCTGGGCAAGAGCGTACGGTCGTGCTGGTCGAACTCCTTGGAGCCTCGCCATTTCCGGATGCAGCTGAGGCAGAAGACGTGGCTGCACTTTTCCAGGATGCCGAACCGTCGCTCCGAGCTAGGATCCTTGTCGATGACCACGTCCATGCAGATGCCGCAGGTTTTGTTCGTGCTACGCTGCACGGCGAACGAGAGCTCCATGTCTTCCTCGTGCTTCTGGACACATTCCTCTTTGTGCTGCTTCCGCTGCTCTTGGTCATCGGGATGAAGGCACCACTTCTGACACAGGTCGCACAGCTCAGGGTGCGCGTTCAAGCACCGTTTGCCTAGGAGACACCCTCGCTGGTCGCTCTGAAAGGGCAGAGGGGCTTCAGTGCGCTCCTATGACATCCTGCGTCTGTTGCGGAGCGTCCTCGTGATGGCGTGCGTAGATTCCGCTGGCTTTGGCACGCCGCTTTCGCTTTAGGCACGAATTCAGGCGCGTCGACCCAGTTCAGTGGCGCCTTGTGTGTCTCGAGCTCTGCGGCCCGGCATCGGTGTCCGAGTAGAGGGAGACCCCACCGTTCTTGTGTGTCGCCCTCGATGAAGACAGTCCGGATCCGTGGCCTCCCGCCGAGCTGCCCGAAGAGGACGCTGCGTGCGACGTGTGGCACTGCTCTCGATGGCCGTCGCTGGTGCGATGTCGGCTCTGACCTCTTCGGCTATTCTTCGGTTTGTTCGCGTGCCCTCGGCCAGCCGGGATATGTTCATAGCGACACCTGGTTCCGGTACATGCAGTTGCCTGGAGGTAGTGCCTGCAAACGTTGTCCGGCATTCCGGCGACCAGCTCGTGGGAAAACGGGCATGAATCTCCGTCTCTGCACGTCCCGCTTAGAAAAACCTGCAAAGGTAGCTTCGGAGCCCACCCTCCGCCATCCTAGCTTCTTCCTTTTCTTTCACGCGGAACGTCCAAACCTTGAAAGACAGAAAGCATTCTATAAATGTAAAACAATTGTAGGTACGTATGCATGGAATAACTAACCTATTTCGATAAAAACGTATACATAAAAAGAAAAAAAAACAATATGTGAAAACCCGGTTGCATGAAGAGGAAGCGGGCAAAGCCGCAGTAATACGTAACTGAACGGTAGCGGCTACA
>JAZHYW010060981.1:0-21431 GCA_037355805.1 Ixodes ricinus
TGGAATTGAAAGTTTTCAAGCATGGTCGGCCACTGTGACCCCACCATCTGGAAGGCTATCGATGCCCTGCAGTCTCAGCAAACTTACAGGTCTGGCGAAAGAGTTGGCTGGACATCTACAAGAAAAAGACCGTAAGGAGTTTACAAAGAAACGCAGCAGCGACCTTTAACTCTTTGCACCCAAAACATGCACGGCTAGCTGCGCCCCATGAAAGATTTTTTGAGGGGCGTGGGTCACACTAACATGTTTACCTATTAAATCTTCAGGAGCCTATCTTCTCGTCTCTATTCATGTGCGTAATAAATATGAATGTGTTCACTGGTTTTATTTTTTAAGTTTTCTGGTAGAATACTAACATGACGCATCGGTCATGCAAAGTGATCGTCTACTTGTGTAATAGGGTCCTTTCATTTCGCACTACATCAAAAGCTAGTGGTACATATCCATGGTGCATGCCTTACACTTGGAACATATTCTTGTGGCTCTCTTGAGCTAACACGGAACTTTAGTAAAATCCAACAGTGGGAACTTTTAGCAAACCGTTACCGTGTTTCACGTGCCGCACTACCGGAGCCGTTGAAGCATGCTTTTAAGCGCGCGCTCGGGCGATACCGCGACTGCAGGGCGCGCGCTTAAGGGGTAACGACAAAGAAAAAAAAATGTATTTTTAAACAGCCCTTTTGGGACAAGAATGTCACAAAACAATTTTTGCGCCAAAAACAAAATTTTTTACAGCAATATTTATTGCGCGAGACTGATTTTAGATTTGCGGCTATCTTTGTCCGTTTTAAATCGCGGGCCACAAAGTTGGCATTATACGTCATGGAGTGGCTGCTATACGTAACGGAGTGACGTATAACAGCCACTCCGCGCGCGTCGAAAGAGCGGGAGTTTCAAATGTGGAGAAGCTGTGACTCCGACATAAATATTGCTAGAAAAAATTGTTTTTTCGCCGAAGATTTGTTTTGTGACATGCTTGTCCCATATAGGCTGTTTAAAAAACACTTTTTTTTCTTTGCAGTAACTTTTAAGAGCATGCTCCAACTGTTCGGTAGTGCGGTACGCGGAACACGGTAACGGTTTGCTAAAAGTCCCTACAAAACGTGACTGTACCGTATCGAAGTAAAGCTTGGAGCAGGAGCTCGGAAAAGTTGTAAGCGTTCGCGCACACTGGCTTCGTTGCAGATGTAATGCGACAGTCGCATCGGCGGTGTGAATGAACAAGCTCATCCGCTCGTTTTCATCGTTAACTGCGCGTGGAACTGAACTTCATCTTTAAAGCCTGAGCTTCAGACGAGTTGCGGTTGACTGCGTTTTACTGCGATTGCGGCAGCGAGAACGCTCAATAGGCGATCTCCATGCTGACTTATATCGCGTGCCAAGATGATTCCTTGAATTGGATTTTACCCAGCGGCTTCATACGAAGCACATGGAATGTGCACGGTGACTCGCTATGTCCGTACTCGACGCAACGTGCAGTCAAACGCACGTCAGTTATTCGCCACATAGTTCGTTCCATGGAATCCGGCCTTTAAGTGGCCGCGTTTGCAACCGCCTCGCGAATGCGGTTGTACCATCTGTGCGAATGAGGCAGTAAGGCAAAGTACGCGAAACGAGCTGATACATTATGGTATTGGACGCCTTTGAACCATGGAGATGCGACAGTGCATATTTATTAAACACTTATGCCATAGGCCTCTACGATATTAGTTTTCCTCGAACAATGTGTCTGTTTAACCCCTTAACCGCTTTTAGTTTTTGGAAATTTCTGACTTTCAACTGCTCAAGTCTTGTCTCCAAATTACATTTGTTGCCTCCAAATTGAAATTTCTAACCACACACACAAAATTATCTTTCGAGTCGCATCCAATTCAAACATTAGGGAGTGTCTAAAGTGACTAAAATTCACTTTGGGTCATTCTGTCCGGGACTGCACTTGGGACAATTCTATCCGGGACTGCACTTAAAACCATTCTGTCCGGGACTGCAGTTGGGACCATTTTGTCCGGGACCATTTTGCCCCACAACCACAGCGAATACATCAGACGTCCGTTGTGGCTAACTTCCCGCTGGCTAGTCATCCATACAAGTATTTCCTTCTTCACATGCAAATTATTTACGTCGTGATAGTTCTCTTCGATTAGAATGAGAACCATGTCATTTTAAGACGGTGTTAACATATACTATATCTTAATGTGTACGATGCATAGATTTATTTGGCTTTGATAACGATGCAGTTGACGTATAGTCTCATTGGATGCCGTATGGAGATAGGACGGGAAATTGAGACGGTGTCTTGTTTTCAGTGGATGGAATGTTCTTCAGTCGTTGCGCATGGACGGTTATAGCATCAGACGAGCAACAGAATTGAGGCGTATACAAACTTATCAAGAAAAACATCCTCAGCAGTAACTCACGCGCGCTGTGTTTATAGACAGCTGTCGACCAAAAGGCACGACTACCTTCTCTGGTTGCGGGGACTGACGCGGCTCCTGGGTTCTTTGTGCAGTTCGTTGTTCCTCAGGGTTTTCTTTTCCCTCTTAGGAATTGGGGGAGGGGGTGGGGCGAATTTCTTCTATACACAACACAATTGTTTATATCACGAGAAGAGAGTCTACTCCAGGAGGAGTTGGTCGATAGCAACCCGAGCTGCTGGATGACAAAAACAAGGAGAAAAAGCTGTAAAACAGCTTGACGAAGCCCCTTGCTCCCTTGCAGTTTCATGTGCATAAGAAATGGAACATATCAACGACATAATGAAATATATCTAAATACAGAATTAAAAAAAAAGAACTTTTTCCCATTTTATAAAATCTTGCACTCTAACATTAAATCGATCGATATTACAGTTTATCAGCGTATTAAGTGAAGTGGGGAATGTGCATTTTAGTGATTGCATGGGGGACAAAACGGCACAGTCCATCGCTCCGCCGAGCGGGCTGGATAGGTTGGCTCAGATATTCTCATTTCGTTTCTTTTCTAACTTAAGACACCATAAGTTTATATTTGTATGTATTGAAAACACGCAATGAAATATATTTCGTAAATAAGCCTTGGGCACTGGAAATCAATGACGCATTGTCAATAAGGCAAACACATTTCTTATCCAATAAATGCTTTTTTTTGGTTCTAAATGGGAACAAGTGGTTGTTCCCCATACCAGGTGGCAGTACTTTACGTGCGAAATGAATAGTGTTTGATATACAGGCAGCTTTACGTTATTAAGTAAAATATAACTCTTACAAAAGACGGGTCCAATGACCCTGGACAACATAGTGAGCAAATAGTTTACGTGACTGTCCCAGGACATGTACTGATTAAAAACGACACCGAGACTTCTGAAATCCTCTTTTACCTCTATAATATTTGGGTTTAAGACGAGGCGTAGTAAAAACTTGTTTATTCTTGAACCGAAAGAGGATCTGCATCCAATGCCAGAACCACGGCAGCAAGAGGTCGCTATTTTTTTTCTTCTGAACGAGCGCTCGCGCTAAAAATGCACGTCAGAAAGTTAGAAGCGAAGGTTAGCTCGCGCTTGTAGCCTTGCCTGTAGCCTCAATGTAAGGGTGAACGAAGAATAGCAAAGATCGGGACAGGCACGTAGCCAGGATTTTGTTTCGGGGGCGCCCATGACAAAATGCTGTATGAGGGGGAGGGGAGAGGATGCCCCAGCAAAATGGAAGATTTCCTCTTACGTGCCTGATTGGGAGCCCATTGTCTAAAGCCCAATTTTGCAGCCCTGTTAATTTCGTGTTTGCGCAATCAAGATCATCACCAGTTTTAGCTAACAATAAAAGGCTCGTGTCATCCGCATATATTACGAATTTAGGGCGTGAATCTATGTTAACAATATCATTAATATAAATGTTAAAAAAAGCAAAGGCCCCGAAATGCTCCCCTGTGGCACACCAGAGACAATTGGTTTTGTTGCAGACGAATACCCATATAAATAAACTTACTGTTTACGATTAGCCAGATATGACTGAAGCAGCGGAAGTGCTATACCCCGAAAACCCTAAATATAAAGTTTTTTAATTAATAAGTTGTGGTTTAATTAATCAAATGCCTTGGTGAAATCAATGAATACGCCCACCGCCACCTTTTGTTTCGTCAAAACTCTGTAAAATAAATTAGTTTTTTCAGGCAATGCAAGTTTGGTCGAACAATTTTTCCTGAATCCAAATTCAGTATTTCATGCATATTTTTCAAAAAAGTGAAAAAGTCGAACAGGAATCAGTTTTTCAAAAACCCCTGTAAAACGCCGGAAGAATAGAAATGGGTCTACAATTGCCAAGTTCGTTTTATTTCCCTTTTTATGTAATACAGAAGGTCCTTGCATGCGATGCGGGAAAAACCCCAGTCGAGAGACATAAGTTAAAAATGTAAGTCAGACGGTGGTTAAGGTTAAATCATCACTAAAAACCTCAGAATCGGTTATTGGACCTAAAAAATAGTCCTTATTTGTAAAAGTTATATTTTCAGATGCAAATTCACTAGAGTTAAATTGAGATAAATTAATGAAATGGTCATTAAATGTGTTAGCTAAAGACACGCCCATTAATGTCAGCCCTGCAGAAAGAATGCCTTCTACGTAACTAGTCCCTTTATCACGCTCCGTAACAAAATATAAATTCTTCCACACGAGGACGGAGAGCTCTATTTGAAGATCTAAAAGATTCACGATGATAACACTCGCTAACTTTTCTCCGGGTCATTATAGCCTTACTAGCGATTTCGAGTTGCGAAAATTTGTGATGGTTAGCGCACACACAGCCTACCTTGGCGACCTTGAACACTGGGTCTGTGCGGGGTCACCGTGCGGGGAAAGATTTATTTACGCTAGTGTTCCATTTCACTATGAACACCGCATTCATCGTCGCTGCCCTCCACACATCAGCGTCACGGCTATTTACCGATCGCGAGAGATAACGGGAACAAGGGAAGATAGAAAGGTACGAGCAAGCGATTCTAGGTAATCAACGCTTCATCTTGGCGTTCTGCGCAGCACGTTGAGGCGAAGGCGTTCTGTGCAGCATAAAGCCCGAAAAAGTGTATTCGCTCTTTCTCGCGTGAGTTGACACATGGTGGTGCCAGCGTGCAAATAGCCCCCAACCACTTCCGGTTCTGAAATAGACGGCAGGTTTCGCAGTATTTGAGAAATCAAATATCAAAGCACGTTCGCTTAACACACGCTTCGAACAGGTCTGCAGACGGTCTCTCTATGACCAATGACGTCATACGAGGAAGAAGCACACTTCAGACAGTGTCTTTAAAGACTGTCTTTTGTACGATGTATTGCAGAAGGCATCGCTGCTTTGATATGCGGCCACTGAGAAAAGCAGCGTACAAAGCCAAGCTTATGTATTTTAGATGCAATGTGGGCGTCGCTTAATGGTCATCTTAAGAGTAATAAAAGATAATAAAAAAAGCCGCGTGCTGTTTTAAAATAAACAAACACGGTATTGCGAATGGCGTAGTATTTATCAGTTAAAACTGGGGTAGCTTGGTGTTTATGTGTGTGTTTGATTGAGTATTTCACTCCATGGGCTCGGATAATATCGACGGAGTTCCCCGGTTCGCGATTGGTTCCTGGTCTGATGGGCTACCCACTAATAGCTAGATGATGGAGCGTTGTTCTCAAACTATAGGCTTATTATACGACCACGACGGCCCAACATAAACGCTCGCTCCAATCGCCACCACCGCGACGAAACCAAGTGCCTTCCCCTCAATAAACACGAGCCACGCCTATGCTCGGTCGCACGCGCGAGCGCAAGTTAAACGCCGAGACGCCGACGGGCCGGAAAATACGACGGAAAGGAACAGGCAGGTACGTGTTGTGCCGGCAGCGCGAGATATTACCGGCAGCACGCGAATCAGCGCAGTGTCCGCGTCACGCCGCCTCGAAACCACAGCCGTTTCCACGCGCCACGCACTAAAGGCAACTCGGCGACGGCGTCGATGCGTGTCGCCTTCTTTATTAGCCTTCTTTCAGGTTTCGTCGACAAAAAGCGGCAACAAGCAACTTAACAAAACAAAGAAATCAATAAAACATGTAAAGATTGAAGAACTGAGTTCCGGGCCAAGTCGTAAGACTCGGTATAACAATTGAAGGCAAGAGAACACGCTAGCCAAACGCGTATATACTCGTTCTGAAGCGGGCAGGCAGGGCTACTCGGCATTGCAAACGCGACGCCGCCGACTGCAGCATGGACGCGTGCGTGTGTATGTTGTACACACGCGCGCTCCGCGGGGTGAGGCCCGTGCCCTGAGTTACGGCTTGCTGGGCGACCGCGGCCGATCGCAGATGAACGGAGCGACGCCGGGGGTTCCCGCGAGTTACGGACGCCGCTCTCAAAGGCCGACCGCGGCGGGCGATGGCTCGCTGCCTCGTCGTCCGCGGCCCTCTTTGGCGGCTGTACGCATTTCCATGCGGGCATTATGCATTTATGGATTGTTCCGCGCCCGCTAATGGCAAAAAGAACGCCGGCAGAAGGACGTCACCGCGTTCTGTCGTGGCGGGTCTCCGCGGTGTTGGGAAGAACGCGAGGTTTCTTGCGGGGCTATATGTGTAATAACCTTTCACCTTCCCGTTGTGCCTGTAATAAATAATAATAATAAAAAAAGTTGCGACTTCTTTTCTTATTAAGTTATTTTTTTTAATGACGTCAATAGAAGAAGGAGGGAGCATGGAGAGAGCATGGAAGAAAGCTGAGACCTTGCTATGGCATTGGCGTAGACACATAAGGCTTGTTCAGAAAGTGTAATGCCCCATATTTTATTTTTCTCACTCTGAAATAAAGATAGTAACATAAAAAAGATTGCAGGTTGGAACATTGGTGTTTTCTGCGGACATGCGTATAATTTCGCAGATGTTGCTGCCGTAGTAGTCCTACATTCTAATTTGAATTTTTAATGACGAAGAAAGAAACCGTGGGAATCAATCAGAGCTGTTTGTGTGATGTGTATGGAAATTGTGAAATTGACAGGGCCACCATTTGACGCAAGGTTCAGAAAATTAAAGCCTCATAAAGGGGAGAAACGGAGTTTGATGACCGGCTGCGAAAGGGGCGTCCTGTCATCTGCAGGCCATGAATGTTGCAGCGCGTCGATGACATTTTCCGTTCTGATCGGTTCATCACAAGTCGACAATTGGCCCTATCTTTCAGTCAGCAAACGAAGTGCAATGGCAATTATCGGCATTTTGAAATAGTCCAGGAGGTCTTTATCGTTTTGTCGAGACACGTTTTGGCGACACCTTTTCAACAACACATGTTTTGTGGACATATATATGTTTCGTCGACATTGTGACGTTTCAGGGAAAGCCGCTTCGTAAGTACACGCTCTTGCAACGTTTCGTCGACGACACATTTTTTTAAAGACCAATGGATTCAATTGGATTACTCTTTTTTCCCCCTTTTTTTTTCTTCATTCGCTTGAAATATACCAGAACATATCGAACCACCAAACGGCTCCGATACAGGAGAAGAAAAAAATCCGGCAGCCCTAATTTTAGGTTTTCAAGCAGATCGCGATAATCTAATGCTAAAGTCACTACCTAACGCCATACATAATAATCAAGGCCCGTGCACTGGAATTTTGACGTCATCACAGTGGGATCGAGTGCAAACACAAATTGGACACGAGCGCGGAGCAGGGTTGTAAAAGTTACTTCAAAAATGCACCTAAGATACAGTTACAGTTACTCATACCAAAATGTACCTAGGTGCGTATCTAGCTACTCGGTTAAAAATGTACCTAAGTACAGGTACAGTTACTTCAAAGGTACTTTTTATTTTGACGTCAAGTATTTTTCTAACATTTGTCACATTTATATTGGAAGTAAATCCTTTGTATATTGGGATGTACACAAAAACAAGTTTGATAAACGGGCTTTATTGGTGTCAATGGGAGAAATAAGGCAAAACGCTCTAGTATTCGAAGACTTTGTCTTTTTCACTTGAGTGCTCGATTTGACCTCAGAATCAGGACTTCTTCGAAATGTTCATCCGACATCTTCGATCGCAGTTTGGTAGCAATTGTTCCTCCTATGATAAAAACGCGCTCCACCGCCACACTGCTTGGAAGCCCTGTGTTGAATTTTAAGAACAGGCTTTTCAGCAGCGGCATGTGCTTGAGACAGTCCAGACTTCTTGTCGGAGCAAGTTCGGTGTACTGTACAAACTCCTGCTCCCATGAAGCAGATGAGGAAGATGTTTCGAAGTTAAAGAAGTGCTCACAGTCTTCTTCATCCTCACCACTTTGTTCGCCTGACGACGCCTTTTCTATAGTTAATGTTGCATAAGTTCGTTCTTTAGATAATCCCAGGCCCGCTTCCGTTCCACTTCGCTGTCTATCCATGCAACCTTAAATTTTGGATGGCATACGGCAGATATTATAAAATGTTTTTCTTCCTCCATACCTGCAAACCTCTTATTGATCGTCGCGATTAAGCTCTCGACCACCGGGCGGCAATACCTCAAGTTCTCCGTCAGCAACACGGACATTTTTTGCGAAGTGAGGTCACTGTAGGCAGGAGATATGCCATGAACATGCTGTTTTCGCGCTGGAGAAGAGTTATAGCTCCTGCGAGACGTGTAAACACCTGAACATACTCATCAATAAAGACAATGTCTGACTTCGTGAATTGCAGAATTTTAAAATTCTCACAAACTTCTTTCAACTTTCCCTCACTGTGAACAAGCATTCCGTGAAGCGATTTAAGGCAATCGTATGTAGAGTTCCACCGCGTGAGGACAGGCGTGGGCAAATATCCTTCACAGCTTGAAGAGGTGGCGTCAGCAACCACATTAGACCTCACTTGCTTCGTCCATAATGCCGAGCACTTGCTGAAAGTCTGCCTTATTTGCTTTTCCAGCTACGGCGACGATTCATCAGCCTTCTCCACGTCCTGCAGAATTAGAAGTAACATCAACCGATTGCCGCTGTAAGAGTTTGCCTATTTACCTTCGTTGCGATCAGATTCAGCATATGGCACACACAGCTCTGGTGGTGAGGAAGTGAGTAGACCCCATCAGATTGGTCACGAGCTTCGAGGACTTTATAGATTGGAACAGGTGAACAGATTTCCTCCTCTATCTCACTCTCCGATGATATGTCTGTGTAGTCTTCATACTGCCGCCCAAAATGGCTGTATAAAATAAAAAATAAACATCTATTCTGGCAAAATTGTTCGATTTTTCTAGTAAGAAATATCAAAGATTTCATTTTCACCTTAAAGCCTTTATGAAATTGGAGCCGCTGTCCGTTGTGGTGCAGGTTAGTTTGTCGAGGATATCGTACTCTGTGTATACGCCTCCTAACGTAGATGCAAGAACATCGAATGTGTGCCTTCCTCGAATGCGACGACAGCCCAGCACAAACGAACACCTCTCCAGCGTGTCTGGGTCGATCCCATGTGCTGTCACTCCAAGCTAACTCCTTGAGACACCAAAATAAATTATGGCACTGAGAATACCGCATAATGAAGAGAAACCATGACAGTTAGAAGTGACCAGCAGTCCGCAGTAGAAGAAACATACTGAAGATTGCAAAGATTTTTTCTTATCACTTTCTTCGTCTCAGCCGCATCCGTCGGTGGCGTGACGGGAAATTCCTGAATGGTCGATAAGGTCGTGACGTCACAGCCACATGACTTCGCGCGGGAATTTCAAACAACCCACAATGCTCATGTGTAACAACGTGACGTCACGCGTGGAATGAAGGTGGTTAAAGACATACGAATTAATGGTCGCCGCATGTTTCAAATGATCCCACTTGATAAACTAATTTACTTGCCTTAACGAAAAATTTGAAGAATTTACTCAGGATCGCACCCACGACCCTTCGGTTACGAGCCAGACATGCTACCGACTAGGCAACGGAGGGCTTGGGAATGGCACTGCGATCGTGCCGTCATTAGAGTGCCTCGATGTCTGTCTGTGTCAGGGTAAAGGCATTATCGCATCGAGTGTTAGCGCGTGCCAAGCAAACACATAACTAAACCTTGCGGGGTAAAATGGCATCAAAGCACTGGCGAAAGCTCCTCGATCGCGCCGAGAGTTTTGTATAACAAGAACTAGGTCGTTGTGTGACTCAAGAGCATGAGAAGCGATTGAGAAGGCCATGCGAACGGGGCCCGATAACCCTATCGCATTCAACTCTTAAAGGCGAAGGTGAATCGTCCTCCCAGTTTTTTTCCCTTCACAAACATTTTCAGTTTTGTGAAGTGCAAAATTTGAGTTCGATTTATTGCGTGGAAACACTACGTGATCTTAAATTGCTTTACGACTGTTATTATAATTTATTTTCAGTTATATGTTATATTGTATTTTCTACGATTTTGACGAAGTGAATAGAAAAGTACCTGTAGAAAGTAACTTCACTTAGTTACAAGTTACTGAAAAATGTACCTAATATACAGATACAGATACTGAGAGATGAAAGCACCTAGGTTTGTACCTCAGGTACAACAAAAGTACCTAGATACCAATTTACAGTTACTTGTATCTAGGTACTTTACAACCCTGGCGCGGAGTCAGCGTTCGACAGAACCTCTTGTTCAATCAGTGTCTCGAAGGACACTCGGTGTCGAGCTCGGTTCCAGTTGCTAAGTTGACGCCAGCTTCCTGTGGCGACGCTCCATGGTCGGAGCTAAAAAGGCCGTTCTCGGGCTTTGTGCTCCTTGTGTTTTATTTTTCCTGGGTGTGTGTGTGTGGAGGGGAGGAGGTGGTATTGTGGTATTGGCTATGCGCGCTGACCCTTCAGATTGCCCCGCTCCACTTGGTGGGAATGAAATATAACTATAAGAGATTTTTAGTAGATCATATCCTAAAGCTTCGCTTAGCTCTTTGAAGCATGCATCGAGCACGCGGCCCGCTGGGCCCGCTGTCCGCAGCGTACAGTCTACTATAAGTCTCTGTAATAGACGGTTTTCGTAGAACGTATGCTGCGAAGGGCCGGCGGGCGCCCAGCGGTCGCGTGTTCAATCCATGCTTTAATATGACGGCACGAACTTCCAATTTTCAAAGATCGGCTCTAAAATACGCTCTATTAAAAGTTTCTAATCTCAAGCTCCAGCTGCTTCGTCCGAACCGCCCAAAGTTCGGCAAGCTATGTATAACATCAGGATGCCGACGGCAGGAGCGATGTGCGCGGAAAAAAGCTGTCAACAAAACGTCGCAACACGTGTCGCTGAAAGGAACAGGTACGACAAGCGTGCATGATTCGAGAAGCCGGAAATTCTGACGACCGGATATGACGTTATTTTCGGCCGCATGCGGTCGCTTAATAGGCGCAGTACGTTTTGACGGCGTACGCAGCATTATCGAGGAGCCTTACAGTTGTCCGGAGGAGGTTTCTTAGATCACCTAAATATGGCAATAACTCCCTTTGTGGGCTCTAAGCATCCTAGAAATCCATAAATCCTAACGAAGCGCGGCTAATTTCCCTATTAAAAGAAAAAAAATTAAATGTCGAACACTCCGAGGTCATCTCCGGCGATGGAAGGAGCATTGTTCCGGCAGCCAGGACATGTGACCAATGAAAACGCGACATTTTGTTGAGATTGCAAACGCTGTTATTACAAAATGTGTATGCTTTTGTAGATGATAAAAGCAAATAAGAGTAGTCGAAAAATATATTTCTTTTCACGGGGAGGGAACATAATATTGCAATAATCGTCTAAAAAACAACGCACAATGCTTTTTGCTTTCTTGGTCTTTTGCAAGAGTGATGTAATTATGGTCGTCAGCTCTCGAGCGCGCACTCACAGGGTTCAATCGTAACCAGGGCTGTACGGGCAACGAGCCGCGCGTATTCGAGATATATCATTCCGCGGTTCCACCTGTCGGAGGCGCGAGGATCCTTCGCTCGCTATTGCCTGACAGTGGTCCTGGTTTCGGAACATCGCCGGAGAATGAAATCGGTGTGTTGCGATATTTGATTGCTTTTTGAATAGAGAAATCGGCCGGTATCGTCAAGGTTTAGAGATTTCTAGGATGCGTAGAGCCAGCAGACTGAGTTACAGCCATTTTTATGCGATCTCAGAAACCTCCTCAGGGCACCTTTAAGTCGGGGTCACACTGCTCCTACATCATACAAAAGAGGGTCTCCAAACACGAGTCACCGCAATGTCCGTGGTTCGAATGCCTCGTGCCAAGTTTCTCCTTGAACTCATTGCCATGCGGTATTCGAAGCACGGATCTCGTGGAGACTTGCGTTTGCAGACTGTCTTTTGCATAATGCATAAACAGTGTGACCCCGGCTTTACATGTTAGGCTTAAGAAAGTGCGTTTTAATACGAGTATGATGGATGACAATAGGTGTACGTCACACTGAATACAATACTAATACTGCCTGAAGATAGCCTACGAAATAACCTTACTAAAAGGAACCGTAAAAACGACGACGATAAGTGGTGCTCATAACCATGAAAATCTCTACTCCAAGTGTTTCTTAACCACGAGAAAGCGCTAATTAAAAGTTGCAAACTATGTTTCTATTGGTATACGTAAAATATTCATCCCGCCCACAGTAATAATAATAAAAAAGTGACCCCCCCCAAGGTCCTCGGAGGGGGGGGGGGGCCTCGCGGTTACGCTGACGGCGACGCCGACACCGCTCAAGTTGGGAACGGGCGCCTACGAGCTGCGCTTTAAAAGGCCTGTAGGTGTGACACAGTACTGTCCGCTTAGAAAATACTAAAACGCGTGTCTTTCGTGTTTTTTCAACATCGAATAAAATCAGGTTGGGTGTAGCCCAAAGGTACAAACTGTTAACAAAAAGTGGCTCTCTTTTATCCGCTGAGAGATGTCGCTATAAATCTGAATCCCTACAATCCAAAATCTACATCGTCAGAAAACGTTATCGTAGTAGTTTTGACCCCGTACTTCCAAACACGCATCTGAACCGACGAAAAAAAAATTGTCTTGCCTCCTGCGAACACCCGCCAGTATAATGTGAGATCCACGCAGTGGTCGTTGTTCCAAGCATCTCCTCAATATTTCGCTCCAGACACAGGACAACGCCCTTGGATGCTCTTCCTTTCTTTTCCCGGAACCTTCGCCTGGCCTCGCTGCGGTAGATTCCAACCGCGCGGGACGCGATGCGATACCAGCAAAGAGCGCGAGGTTAGAGGGGCTGTCCATCGCGTATGCATGATCCTGGTATCCGCGAAGCGGCGGCCAGCAGCGGAATTACGAGGCAGCTCGCTTCGTGTATGAAGATCGTAAAAACGGGCAGGCCCCGGGAGAAAGAAAGCCGGGCTCTCTTTCTCTTCTATTTCCGCGCCCTGTTCCATCGATGACCCTGTGGTTATTTGCGTGTTTACGCCCATGTCTATACGTTCGTTAGAACTTACGACGAACTGCAGCCGACGCTGCGGGAGCCATCCCAGCCAATTCCAGCGCTGGAAACATGTCATGTGATTGCGCCTCGCGCGTCTCTGTGCCTCTCCTGAGGGTCACGTGACACTCAGGCAGCATCGGACTGGCTTCGACTGGCTCGTGGTGTCTTCTGCCGTCCGTCGTATAGGTGAAGCGAAGCATACACGGCTGCGGTTTTTGTGGTTAGTGTGGCGGGCCCACGACACGACTGTCCCAATGCACGTGTATGAAAGTTGGAGAAAGCATGGAGAGGAGAGAAGGCGCGCTATTCTTGGAGCCAACTTTGACGCGAGCAGCGAGAGACGCGGTGGCAAACACGGAGGAGGCCCATGTTGATCGAAAGTCTCTCGTTCTGGAAGAAGGGAATGCGGTTTTGATGTCGGCTCCGGGAATACGAAGAACGCGACGAAAGCGGAGAAAAGAACCTTTTAAGGATCGAATCTCGGTGGATCCCGCCGGTCGTATCAGGACGTTTCGATTGAAGTAGCGGGTGCTTTATGTGGGAGTAGAAGAGAGCCGTGCAAAAAGTGCACGCGGAGATAATATTTGAAGAAGTTCGAAAGTTCTTAAAAATTCTTGGCTACTGTTTTTTTTTTTGTTTTGTTGTAAATTTGCATTGGAGCTTGCTGATTTCTATGCGGCGAGAAAGTAAGGGAGAGGGTAGACGTGACCGCGCGGTGACGTCAGAATGCCGAGCTCTGGAAGTTCTACTTCTGCAATCCCACTCCCGGTCTGGAATCCTCGCAGGGCTATGCGGATCAGCGAGCCACAGTCCCCGACTCCTGGTTCCGCGCCTGACATCGTCCCCTCCCAGTCGCAACACCCCAAAGGTGTGACTAAACGCGAGAATACAGGAAATACCTCCGACCAACTTTAGTAGATTACCTCAGTTGTGGAACTCCCCGCGGAAGGGGGTACCCCCTTCACTCACTTCAGTCCGCCTCCGGTCGTTGGAAGCGCCATCTAGATTTTCGTTTGCGAACTGAGCGTTCCATTGAGTACGGTGGAACGCCATTTAGACGCTTCGTTTCGAAGCGTACGTATTGCGTAGAATATACAGTGCAGTTACCAAAGCAGCCGTCCGGCACGTCGAACGACGGGAGGCCAGAGACGGCTCTGCGGGAGGCGAGTCGTGGTGAGTGAGGTTACTGCTCGTGCATGCAGCGTCTATGAGCAGTTCCATAACGGAGCTAATCTAATAACGTTGCCTCCGACCAGTCGTTGCGTCATAAAAGGATCTTTCGGCCGCCAAGTGTGTGTCACGCGTGTGAGCAGCGCGTGCCATTGCAACCTTGCCAGGTTTATTCCCCCGCACTGACACTTTTTCTGACTCTAACAAGAGTGCGCGTGCAGAGCTTTCACAGGCGTTGAAGATGCGCGAGAGCGGAGATTCTGAAAAATCCTTTTATGACGTAACGCTCTGGGAAAAAGGGGCCTCAGCGGTACTTCGCACATGATTTTCTGCAGGCTCCTTGCACCAAATTGAAAAATAATCTCGATATTCGTGATTCTGGAGGCCAAGTGAAGACGATATAAGTGTTTTTACTCAAGTGCAGAACCGCTTCAGCTTCGCTTTAAATAACGTTTTTTGCTTCCATCCTAAATAAGTTTATCATCTCAGTTCTGTCAAATACGCTTGTCAACGTGTAGTGGCTATTACATACTATCACAGCTAAATATTTCGGCCGCCAGGTGGTGTCCATTTCCGGGAATCAGTAAAGGGCTGTTCCCATTATTACGCTTTGTGCAATGGCAACGTACGTGCGAAATCACACTCCAGTGTGAGAACGGTTCACCGTCGTCTACACGGGGGTCGGATGTAAGGATGCATACGACTGAACCTTTTTAATCGGGTGGCGGCTGGCGCCTCGACCTAGCACGTAGACACAAAAACTCGCGCCATCTTGCGGTCAAACAAATGAGACCGCGGCAAATATATCGGAAACAAGCTTCGCATGAGTTTGTCCATAAAGAACATCCTTTGTGTCCTCACACATACGTAAGGCAGTAATGAAGTTGTTTCGCTGAGAGACTTGGTTAGACGTTGTAACCCGGGGGCAGAAGCAGGAGCAGCTTTCGTTTCGATCGTCCTCTTTTCTTCCCTGAGGTACAATGCGTGCCTGCTTGTACTCTCGCTTAAGTTTCAAGAATACATATTGATCTTCTTTAGGGTAAAGTATAAATAAACTAAGTTTCACATGTCCATTTCGATCTGGGTGAGCATCGTACCGGCGTGCGGTCGTGTATCACTACTGCGTGATGCACGTTAAAGACCCCAGGCTAGAGCGGTTGTACTGCACTGGCAGCGTTTTTCATACACAGCGGAGACACAAACGCTTACTGGGGCTGGCTAACTTTCCGCCGTTTTTGGAAAATAAAAAACGTGTCATTCAAAAATATACGTTTTTACTTTTGAGACTTCGAGGAGGTTATTTTCAAGTTTCGAGAACCAGCTTCACCCCTCCCGTGCATTTTTTTTTTAGGGGAGTAAAGCGTTTTACGGTAGACAAGGTCTGCAAACCGTGCACTCTAAAGTGTGCGAGTTCGCTTTCCCGCAGAACAGAGACACAGCCAATCACGGCCAGGAACGGAAGGATGTCGGAGAATGACGAAGCTCAAAATACCCTAAAATTCGATGTGAGCAGAGGCAATGGGCATTGAAACGTCATGTGCACATTCCTGCCAAATTGTTCGCCGCGACTGGCTCTCTACGTGTTCTGTAGGAAAGCGAACTCACTTTCCTGTAAAACAGCCTTCTTTTTTGAGTGATATAACAGCGAATTGCTAAATACATACCCTTTTTTCTTTCTAAAATAAGATTTATATTAGTTTGAAGTATACTTAGAAACATGCTTCAAGGCACGCGCCCGAGCGATATCGGGTCTGCGAAAACTACTCGCTAAAATTCTACATTAAAGGAGGCATAAAACGATTTCTCTATTTTCGCTAACTACTACTTAGAATCACTCCCTAACGTTATTAGGAGTTTTCGTAGACCGCGTTTCTCCCTCCGCTAAGGCTTCCGCAACGAGGAGGCCGCTACTGCGCCTGCGCGCCGATGGCCTTGGCTGTAAAGTTCCGGGTGTCGTAGCGGGTTGCGGAGAGCGTTGCGGGACGGCGAGAACCATCTACGAAAACTCCCTAATAACTGAATAAGAGGCGCTCTCTAGCGAGCCCCTCACCGCGAATACACTATCTCCATGCCGGAGATAATCTGCTCGCGGTGAGCATTACACAAAAAACACTCTATATCTCTCCCTTTCCCTCTAACTCTTAACTTACTATTTAGCCGTGGTTAGACTTGATCACAATCCCGCTCAAGTGGAGGCGTGGGAATACTGCTCTGAGCTGAATAGCGAATAGCTATGTCGTGGGTTTTCCTTGCATTTTGAAGGCTATGAATTACGCGGTGCCATTCTATTCGAACCACTATTCGCACGCTCCTACTCTCAAGTGGCCTGTATCGCTGAAGGAACGAAGTTTAAACGCATTGAAAGACAATGGAAGTTCCCCTGAAAGTTTTCGAACATCTTCAAATCGCCTTAATAAAGTTTGAAAAATATTTCAAAATTACGACATGAAGACTTCAGACGCCTCAAGCTAACTTGACAAAGATATCAATAAAACCCGAGCAAAATCAACACCAAACGAAGGCACCTGCGAAAGAAATAATAATAAAAAAAAGGCAGAACGAAACAAAAATTTGAAAAATGGTCGTGTCTAGACGAACACAACTTTTCAGACTGTAAGAAAATGAACTGAAAGAAACAAAAAGAAAACTGCAGTAACAAAAATAATTCCGAAGTACTAAACGAGAAACTCCAGAGCAGGGAAACGAGGAGAACTACGGAGGCAGGACGGACGGACGGTATACTGCGCTCCGATTAATTTTCCCAATTGCCGGCGCTGTTCTTCAGCCGCCGTCTCCCATTTTGCGCGTCCATATGTATATATATATCCATAAAAATAAAGCCTCTCGACGGATAAAAGAGCTAACTCGCAGCCCCCTTGAAGCAAGCGGGGCTGGCAGGCCGGCAAGACGGGCAGAAGCACTCCAGACGACGCACAACGCGTAAAAAATCCGACGCTCGGTCCACGCCTCGTCCGCCAACATAAGAACAACGGGGGGGAAGGAGACCATGCAACAAAAAAGCAGGCCGAGACATCGTCGCTACCGAATTAAAACCGGCACACTTTTATCAGGCGGACTTAAAAGTTCCCCCTCTCTCCTCTCCTGACCCACCCTCCCCCGCAGACGGGCATCCGAGGAAAGCGTGGTTTTAACTACGCTAAATGGCAAGCGTAAGAAGAGCGAAGATGGCACTAAAAACGAGGGGGAAAAAATGGGCATTCTCGGTCGTGCGAAGTCTGCCGGAAGACGGGCGTGTGTATTGGAACCGTAAGCCGTCAGAACACAGACTCTTCTTTCTCTCTGATGCCGTAGACTAACACGGGGTGGCTTCCCTCCCCATCGCCTAGTTCACTTTAGGTTTCACTCGCGAGTAAACGTTGCGTGCTATATAATTCGCGCGTGCGTGAGATGCGAAAGTTTAACACCAGTTTATAGATTTCGTTTCATTTTAACGCTGCCGCGCATTGTTCTCTTATCTCGTTAATTCCGATTTTTTTTTTTGTCTCCGAAGACATTACGGCGAATATACATACCGAAATCAATTAGCAAAAAGTAACCAAACGGCAAAACTTAAAGAAAAAAGAGAAGAAAATGCCGGCCGTTTTGCACGCTCACTTGCATCGGGACGCCGCGACTTAAAAGGCCCGACTGTTTCCGAACCGGAGCCTGATATTTACGAGTCCGTCGCTGGAATCCAGTCTAGTCGGGAAAGACACTCTCGCAAGACTCTCTCCCACCCTCCCACCTACAGGGCAAGAGGAGAGAGAGCGAGAGTGCTCTGCTTAACTTCGCGATGGACCGACAGCCGAGGCTACGAGCCATCCCGGCCAATCCAGCACTCTAGACGTATATCTAGGCGAGTCCCGGCGCCCACCCTTTCCCGACGATCACGCGTGCGCCCATTGGATTGATTCCGACGTCTGGCGTAGCGTCCGCTGCGGTACATCGTGTACACGGTGAAAAGGAGTATAAAGGGTTGAAGGCGTCGAGGGAAAGGGGCACTTCTTAGCGAGGCTAGAGAGGGAAGGTGAAGGAGGGAGAGGGAGGGGGACTTCAAAGCCGAGTTTATGGGCAAACGGACGACCCGCGCTTTGCATAGAGAGTGTTAATTAGAAGCGCCGCTGTGTCGCGCAATGACTAGCTTCCGCTTTAGTGGGAGAGGGCAGACTGTGCAGACGTGGTGCGCCGGCGCTACTTCCGGTAGTTTTCTGGAAGAGTTGCGTCCTCCTTCTTTCCTGGTCCCATAACGCTTAAACTCCGTTTCGCAGCTTACGACGGAGCGGAGCGAACGCCATTCGAATCATCGCAGACCAATCCAGACCCTGCGAAGATCTCGCGTTGGAGAAAACGGGTCCCGCGCGGCGCTTTGGTCTTCCCCAAGAGTCACGTGACACTCGCTCGGCACTGGATTGGCTCGATTGGCTTCGATGGCTCTTAGCGTCCGCTAAGGTCCGTGGTGAGGTGAAACGGGGAAAGTCGAGTGGAACTTTATCTAAGGATGCCCCACTTGACGGTCTGCGCGGTGGTCTCCCCTATACGGCGGAAGGATCGCTATAGGTCGTTTCTGAGCGCCGCCGCTGTCGCTGGAGTGTCGGGAGTGTTTTACTTGTTTCCGGATTCTGGAAAAGGTTAGGGTAATGTTTATACGGTCTTGAGACGAAATCTTAAAAGTTTCTTTCGTCGCCATAGCGCCTTCTGAGATGGTTCAGCGTTGGAAACGACCCGAGTTCGCTTAATTCGATTGGCCATGTTCTCGTATACAAACGCACGGCATTCCTTTCCTATACGCTGGCCTAGACGCAGCCTCTCTACTAATTGGGCGAGGTGACTTCAACGTTCTTTGCAAGTCTCAATAAAGAATTAAAAAAAAACGCGGTTTAAGGTTTCGGTTTTACTGCTAATACGTCATTCAGAACACAGTCTGCAGACATATTTGGAGCGTAGATACAGTATAATGGAAACATGCTTCAAAAAATACTTCACGCGTGTCCGCAAATAATGTATGTCATCGTGTCTCCAGGGAACACCGTGCCTTTTGCATGATGTACAAGTGACTCCTGCCAAAGATTGTGCGCAGAAAGCAGACGCGCGGTTCCTTACATTCCTAACTACACATAAAAAAAAGAAGGGCAGCCCGAATATATTGCGTCCAAGTTACCGTTGATATGACACGAATATATTTATATATTTTTTTGCATCTTAGGCGTTTTTGTATTTTTGGCGCTTTTAGGTCGTTTAAAAGTCAGTTATATAAAATACCCACCAACAGCATATAAACCATCAAATAGTCAATGGCGTCTACGGTTCTAGATGCATCTTTATAATCAAAACGAGCGGCTGAAATGGGTTCTATCTACTTACGATTCGAAAGTTAATCCCTTGTTCGCGATGATATTTGTGCCTAAAACTTTAGCTAGCGGCTATTTATTTTTTATTTTTCTTTTGTGCCAGCCAATTATCTTTAACCCTGCGACACTACCTCCCGGACCTATACAAGGCCCGATGCACCAAGTGCTACGATCCACCAGAAGACGCAGACGAACACAAGGCCACGATCGAACATATATTCTGGTCCCGCCTGGCCGATCCCCCACCCTCTTCCCTCACACGACACTTGACACAACGAGACACTCAGTGGACGACCCTGCTGCTCAGCTCCGACTGCGTTATCCAACTGGCTGCGGTCACAAGACCCGAGCAAGTCGCCGTCCGGCCAAGTCCGCCCGGCCACTCTGCAGGGGAGGGACCACGTCGGCCGTAGGAGAAGGAACCCAACGTTCCGGATCTTATTAGGCTTTAATAAAGTTTATTCTTTCTCTCTCTCTCTCTCTCTCTCTCTCTGCCACCGAGTTAAAATTGCTTACATTTTGTGACCTTTTAGTGAAAAAGTGGCCTCTGTAAGTTTGTCACATAAACAACTCACCAATTTGCTTTTCTTTGAATACTCCTCGTGGTTCAATTAACAAGTTATACAATACATACTGTGAAAATTATTAACGAGCAAACGGCTCCTCGTTAACAAGACCAAATAATTTATTTTTGAAGAATTAATGACATGATGCGGCAATAAAAAAAAAATCAAAGTGTGGGCTTACCCGCAAGGCGCCTCTCCGTGCGGGGAAGAGCTCCCAAGGCAGTCGTAAGCTAACCTTGTGGGGCTTAGACAAACCACGCCGATTGCAGGGCAGTGCACACGAAGGTATCCCCCAACGTGTGCTAGACGACGACGTATTGGGGTGGGTGTAGATTGTTGAATAAACGGAACTTCGACACGTTTCAAGATCGCGAGGATTCCATACTATGGTATCTCACAATATGAGAAGCCGCCGCCGAAATCTCAGAAACAACTGGCGTCACTCCAACATTTAGCACGAACGCACCATTCTTCAGACATCACGGAAAGAAGAGATCTTCCGTCAATCACCTTATTTTTCTTTTTCTAAAATTCGATTCTATCTAGGACTAATCCACAATGCGCGCTGAGCACTGCGGGAACTTTGTGTGTGTGTGTGTGTGTGTTTGCTTGTGTGTGTGTGTGTGTGTGTGAAGAGCCTCTTCTGCTATTCATATGTTGCAATAGACTATTCGCGACTCCAGTTCGTTGCTTGCCCTCTCGTGGCGGAAAGGGAAGCGCTCTAGTGAGGGTCCCCCGGTTCTCCTGGTCCAGGAGGCACGGCGAAACTGCTCGCGATCATGGCTCGCCGACAGTAATTTCTGAATGCAAACAGCACTCTTCACTGTCCCAATGTAGTGCTGCAGCCGGCATGCAATTGTACCTTACTAGAGAGATTTAGTACTGCGTATATAGAAGCAAACGCAAGTGCTGTGCGTTTACGTTAAAGTTGCGTGTCTCACGCTGCGCATGCGTCGTTGCCATGCGCCAACTAAGACTGCAATTGTGGTCTCCACGCACG
>JAZHYW010060983.1:0-75089 GCA_037355805.1 Ixodes ricinus
GCCTCCGACCAGTCGTTGCGTCATAAAAGGATCTTTCGGCCGCCAAGTGTGTGTCACGCGTGTGAGCAGCGCGTGCCATTGCAACCTTGCCAGGTTTATTCCCCCGCACTGACACTTTTTCTGACTCTAACAAGAGTGCGCGTGCAGAGCTTTCACAGGCGTTGAAGATGCGCGAGAGCGGAGATTCTGAAAAATCCTTTTATGACGTAACGCTCTGGGAAAAAGGGGCCTCAGCGGTACTTCGCACATGATTTTCTGCAGGCTCCTTGCACCAAAATGAAAAATAATCTCGATATTCGTGATTCTGGAGGCCAAGTGAAGACGATATAAGTGTTTTTACTCAAGTGCAGAACCGCTTCAGCTTCGCTTTAAATAACGTTTTTTGCTTCCATCCTAAATAAGTTTATCATCTCAGTTCTGTCAAATACGCTTGTCAACGTGTAGTGGCTATTACGGTACTATCACAGCTAAATATTTCGGCCGCCAGGTGGTGTCCATTTCCGGGAATCAGTAAAGGGCTGTTCCCATTATTACGCTTTGTGCAATGGCAACGTACGTGCGAAATCACACTCCAGTGTGAGAACGGTTCACCGTCGTCTACACGGGGGTCGGATGTAAGGATGCATACGACTGAACCTTTTAATCGGGTGGCGGCTGGCGCCTCGACCTAGCACGTAGACACAAAAACTCGCGCCATCTTGCGGTCAAACAAATGAGACCGCGGCAAATATATCGGAAACAAGCTTCGCATGAGTTTGTCCATAAAGAACATCCTTTTGTGTCCTCACACATACGTAAGGCAGTAATGAAGTTGTTTCGCTGAGAGACTTGGTTAGACGTTGTAACCCGGGGGCAGAAGCAGGAGCAGCTTTCGTTTCGATCGTCCTCTTTTCTTCCCTGAGGTACAATGCGTGCCTGCTTGTACTCTCGCTTAAGTTTCAAGAATACATATTGATCTTCTTTAGGGTAAAGTATAAATAAACTAAGTTTCACATGTCCATTTCGATCTGGGTGAGCATCGTACCGGCGCGCGGTCGTGTATCACTACTGCGTGATGCACGTTAAAGACCCCAGGCTAGAGCGGTTGTACTGCACTGGCTGCGTTTTTCACACACAGCGGAGACACGAACGCTTACTGGGGCTGGCTAACTCCGCCATCTAAACAAACACGCAACGCAATTTGGACAATAAACAACCGTGTCATTGCAAAAATGTACGGCTTCTACTTTTGAGGGCTTCGAGGAGGTTACTTTCAAGTTCTTGAGCAACCAGCTTCACCCCTCCCGTGCATTTTTTATTTAGGGGAGTAAAGCGTTTTACGGTAGACAAGGTCTGCAAACCGTGCACTCTAAAGTGTGCGAGTTCGCTTTCCCGCAGAACAGAGACACAGCCAATCACGGCCAGGAACGGAAGGATGTCGGAGAATGACGAAGCTCAAAATACCCTAAAATTCGATGTGAGCAGAGGCAATGGGCATTGAAACGTCATGTGCACATTCCTGCCAAATTGTTCGCCGCGACTGGCTCTCTACGTGTTCTGTAGGAAAGCTGAACTCACTTTCCTGTAAAACAGCCTTCTTTTTGAGTGATATAACAGCGAATTGCTAAATACATACCCTTTTTTCTTTCTAAAATAAGATTTATATTAGTTTGAAGTATACTTAGAAACATGCTTCAAGGCACGCGCCCGAGCGATATCGGGTCTGCGAAAACTACTCGCTAAAATTCTACATTAAAGGAGGCATAAAACGATTTCTCTATTTTCGCTAACTACTACTTAGAATCACTCCCTAACGTTAATAGGAGTTTTCGTAGACCGCGTTTCTCCCTCCGCTAAGGCTTCCGCAACGAGGAGGCCGCTACTGCGCCTGCGCGCCGATGGCCTTGGCTGTAAAGTTCCGGGTGTCGTAGCGGGTTGCGGAGAGCGTTGCGGGACGGCGAGAACCATCTACGAAAACTCCCTAATAACTGAATAAGAGGCGCCCCTAGCGAGCCCCTCACCGCGAATACACTATCTCCATGCCGGAGATAATCTGCTCGCGGTGAGCATTACACAAAAACACTCTATATCTCTCCCTTTCCCTCTAACTCTTAACTTACTATTTAGCCGTGGTTAGACTTGATCACAATCCCGCTCAAGTGGAGGCGTGGGAATACTGCTCTGAGCTGAATAGCGAATAGCTATGTCGTGGGTTTTCCTTGCATTTTGAAGGCTATGAATTACGCGGTGCCATTCTATTCGAACCACTATTCGCACGCTCCTACTCTCAAGTGGCCTGTATCGCTGAAGGAACGAAGTTTAAACGCATTGAAAGACAATGGAAGTTCCCCTGAAAGTTTTCGAACATCTTCAAATCGCCTTAATAAAGTTTGAAAAATATTTCAAAATTACGACATGAAGACTTCAGACGCCTCAAGCTAACTTGACAAAGATATCAATAAAACCCGAGCAAAATCAACACCAAACGAAGGCACCTGCGAAAGAAATAATAATAAAAAAAAGGCAGAACGAAACAAAAATTTGAAAAATGGTCGTGTCTAGACGAACACAACTTTTCAGACTGTAAGAAAATGAACTGAAAGAAACAAAAAGAAAACTGCAGTAACAAAAATAATTCCGAAGTACTAAACGAGAAACTCCAGAGCAGGGAAACGAGGAGAACTACGGAGGCAGGACGGACGGACGGTATACTGCGCTCCGATTAATTTTCCCAATTGCCGGCGCTGTTCTTCAGCCGCCGTCTCCCATTTTGCGCGTCCATATGTATATATATATCCATAGAAATAAAGCCTCTCGACGGATAAAAGAGCTAACTCGCAGCCCCCTTGAAGCAAGCGGGGCTGGCAGGCCGGCAAGACGGGCAGGACGCACTCCAGACGACGCACAACGCGTAAAAAATCCGACGCTCGGTCCACGCCTCGTCCGCCAACATAAGAACAACGGCGGGGGAAGGAGACCATGCAACAAAAAAGCAGGCCGAGACATCGTCGCTACCGAATTAAAAACCGGCACACTTTTATCAGGCGGACTTAAAAGTTCCCCTCTCTCTCCTCTCCTGACCCACCCTCTCCCGCAGACGGGCATCCGAGGAAAGCGTGGTTTTAACTACGCTAAATGGCAAGCGTAAGAAGAGCGAAGATGGCAGTAAAAACGAGGGGGAAAAAATGGGCATTCTCGGTCGTGCGAAGTCTGCCGGAAGACGGGCGTGTGTATTGGAACCGTAAGCCGTCAGAACACAGACTCTTCTTTCTCTCCCGTGCCGTAGACTAACACGGGGTGGCTTCCCTCCCCATCGCCTAGTTCACTTTAGGTTTCACTCGCGAGTAAACGTTGCGTGCTATATAATTCGCGCGTGCGTGAGATGCGAAAGTTTAACACCAGTTTATAGATTTCGTTTCATTTTAACGCTGCCGCGCATTGTTCTCTTATCTCGTTAATTCCGATTTTTTTTTTTGTCTCCGAAGACATTACGGCGAATATACATACCGAAATCAATTAGCAAAAAGTAACCAAACGGCAAAACTTTAAAGAAAAAAGAGAAGAAAATGCCGGCCGTTTTGCACGCTGACTTGCATCGGGACGCCGCGACTTAAAAGGCCCGACTGTTTCCGAACCGGAGCCTGATATTTACGAGTCCGTCGCTGGAATCCAGTCTAGTCGGGAAAGACACTCTCGCAAGACTCTCTCCCACCCTCCCACCTACAGGGCAAAGAGGAGAGAGGGGAGCGAGAGTGCTCTGCTTAACTTCGCGATGGACCGACAGCCGAGGCTACGAGCCATCCCGGCCAATCCAGCACTCTAGACGTATATCTAGGCGAGTCCCGGCGCCCACCCTTTCCCGACGATCACGCGTGCGCCCATTGGATTGATTCCGACGTCTGGCGTAGCGTCCGCTGCGGTACATCGTATACACGGTGAAAAGGAGTATAAAGGGTTGAAGGCGTCGAGGGAAAGGGGCACTTCTTAGCGAGGCTAGAGAGGGAAGGTGAAGGAGGGAGAGGGAGGGGGGACTTCAAAGCCGAGTTTATGGGCAAACGGACGACCCGCGCTTTGCATAGAGAGTGTTAATTAGAAGCGCCGCTGTGTCGCGCAATGACTAGCTTCCGCTTCAGTGGGAGAGGGCAGACTGTACAGACGTGGTGCGCCGGCGCTACTTCCGGTAGTTTTCTGGAAGAGTTGCGTCCTCCTTCTTTCCTGGTCCCATAACGCTTAAACTCCGTTTCGCAGCTTACGACGGAGCGGAGCGAACGCCATTCGAGTCATCCCAGACCAATCCAGAGACCCTGCGAAGATCTCGCGTTGGAGAAAACGGGTCCCGCGCGGCGCTTTGGTCTTCCCCGAGAGTCACGTGACACTCGCTCGGCACTGGATTGGCTTGATTGGCTTCGATGGCTCTTAGCGTCCGCTAAGGTCCGTGGTGAGGTGAAACGGGGAAAGTCGAGTGGAACTTTTTCTAAGGATGCCCCACTTGACGGTCTGCGCGGTGGTCTCCCCTATACGGCGGAAGGATCGCTATAGGTCGTTTCGAGCGCCGCCGCTGTCGCTGGAGTGTCGGGAATGTTTTACTTGTTTCCGGATTCTGGAAAAGGTTAGGGTAATGTTTATACGGTCTTGAGACGAAATTTTAAAAGTTTCTTTCGTCGCCATAGCGCCTTCTGAGATGGTTCAGCGTTGGAAACGACCCGAGTTCGCTTAATTCGATTGGCCATGTTCTCGTATACAAACGCACGGCATTCCCTTCCTATACGCTGGCCTAGACGCAGCCTCTCTACTAATTGGGCGAGGTGACTTCAACGTTCTTTGCAAGTCTCAATAAAGAATTAAAAAAAAACGCGGTTTAAGGTTTCGGTTTTACTGCTAATACGTCATTCAGAACACAGTCTGCAGACATATTTGGAGCGTAGATACGTATAATGGAAACATGCTTCAAAAAATACTTCACGCGTGTCCGCAAATAATGTATGTCATCGTGTCTCCAGGGAACACCGTGCCTTTTGCATGATGTACAAGTGACTCCTGCCAAAGATTGTGCGCAGAAAGCAGACGCGCGGTTCCTTACATTCCTAACTACACAAAAAAAAAAGAAGGGCAGCCCGAATATATTGCGTCCAAGTTACCGTTGATATGACACGAATATATTTATATATTTTTTTGCATCTTAGGCGTTTTTGTATTTTTGGCGCTTTAGGTCGTTTAAAAGTCAGTTATATAAAATACCCACCAACAGCATATAAACCATCAAATAGTCAATGGCGTCTACGGTTCTAGATGCATCTTTATAATCAAAACGAGCGGCTGAAATGGGTTCTATCTACTTACGATTCGAAAGTTAATCCCTTGTTCGCGATGATATTTGTGCCTAAAACTTTAGCTAGCGGCTATTTATTTTTTATTTTTCTTTTGTGCCAGTCAATTATCTTTAACCCTGCGACACTACCTCCCGGACCTATACAAGGCCCGATGCACCAAGTGCTACGATCCACCAGAAGACGCAGACGAACACAAGGCCACGATCGAACATATCTTCTGGTCCCGCCTGGCCGATCCCCCACCCTCTTCCCTCACACGACACTTGACACAACGAGACACTCAGTGGACGACCCTGCTGCTCAGCTCCGACTGCGTTATCCAACTCGCTGCGGTCACAAGACCCGAGCAAGTCGCCGTCGGCCAAGTCCGCCCGGCCACTCTGCAGGGGAGGGACCACGTCGGCCGTAGGAGAAGGAACCCAACGTTCCGGATCTTATTAGGCTTTAATAAAGTTTATTCTTTCTCTCTCTCTCTCTCTCTCTCTCTCTGCCACCGAGTTAAAATTGCTTACATTTTGTGACCTTTTAGTGAAAAAGTGGCCTCTGTAAGTTTGTCACATAAACAACTCACCAATTTGCTTTTCTTTGAATACTCCTCGTGGTTCAATTAACAAGTTATACAATACATACTGTGAAAATTATTAACGAGCAAACGGCTCCTCGTTAACAAGACCAAATAATTTATTTTTGAATAATTAATGACATGATGCGGCAATAAAAAAAAAAATCAAAGTGTGGGCTTACCCGCAAGGCGCCTCTCCGTGCGGGGAAGAGCTCCCCAAGGCAGTCGTAAGCTAACCTTGTGGGGCTTCGACAAACCACGCCGATTACAGGGCAGTGCACACGAAGGTATCCCCCAATGTGTGCTAGACGACGACGTATTGGGGTGGGTGTAGATTGTTGAATAAACGGAACTTCGACACGTTTCAAGATCGCGAGGATTCCATACTATGGTATCTCACAATATGAGAAGCCGCCGCCGAAATCTCAGAAACAACTGGCGTCACTCCAACATTTAGCACGAACGCACCATTCTTCAGACATCACGGAAAGAAGAGATCTTCCGTAAATCACCTTATTCTTTTTCTAAAATTCGATTCTACTAGGACTAATCCACAATGCGCGCTGGGCACTGCGGGAACTTTGTGTGTGTGTGTGTGTGTGTTTGCTTGTGTGTGTGTGTGTGTGTGTGAAGAGCCTCTTCTGCTATTCATATGTTGCAATAGACTATTCGCGACTCCAGTTCGTTGCTCGCCCTCTCGTGGCGGAAACGGGAAGCGCTCTAGTGAGGTCCCCCGGTTCTCCTGGTCCAGGAAGCACGGCGAAACTGCTCGCGATCATGGCTCGCCGACAGTAATTTCTGAATGCAAACAGCACTCTTCACTGTCCCAATGTAGTGCTGCAGCCGGCATGCAATTGTACCTTACTAGAGAAATTCAGTACTGCGTATACAGAAGCAAACGCAAGTGCTGTGCGTTTACGTTTAAGTTGCGTGTCTCACGCTGCACATGCGTCGTTGCCATGCGCCAACTAAGACTGCAATTGTGGTCTCCACGCAGGCGCAGTGAGGAACACGCAACGCAAACACAGTGCTTGCGTCAGTTCATCTACGCAATGCTAAAACTCACTACTGTTTCACCGGTTTTCAGACGCCAACGAAACGTAATGCAGTGAACAGATGTGCAAGCGGGTAGGCATTCCTTCGAACTGGAAAGGCTGAGATTGGCAAAACGACAGTGCGTAAAAATAAAATGAATGTATTAAAAAGTTTTGTAATAAAAAACAACAGACTTTGTTTTTTCTCATGTCGGGGCGTTTGGTGCGGAAGGATCGGCGGCGAATTTGGAAGTTTTGCTGATTGTCAGAAGTCGCGAATTTGATAGCACCATATACTTTACCCGGAATTTATGCCATTTTACGTTAATTTCTCAGACTAGCTATAATGTTTTGATTGATTTCACGCAATCTTTATTTTATATCTTGATAATTAAGAATGTTGCAATTGGCACCAGTGATGATAATTTTGCCAACTTTGGGATAGCCATCAGGGGCGGACTTTCCAATAGGTAGAATAGGCAGAATGTTGGGGGCGGCCAGTTCGGCGGCCCCCCCCCCCCCCAATCTAGCTCCGAATTTCGCTGGCTTCGGAAATCTAGCTTCTAATCTAGCTACTTTTGATAATTGTAATTGCAAGGGAAGGTTTTGTGAAGATATTCTAAACTCATCACCCGTGGCGATGTAAAATTTAGATTAATTATGTTATTCTTGTGCTGTGAATAATTCTGAGGAAATAAATGCCCGAAATCTCGTTAAAGAGCCCGCAGTTCATTATTTCAAAAGACAATTATCTGAGTGAGAAAAGGCAGCAAGAATACGGCAAATATCAGCGCTGGTTTTTTCAACAAATACAATATTCTATGTTATACCTCTAAGAAGTGCCTGGATCGGACAGGGATGTCACAAAATAAAGTTTCTGTGGACAATTTATTTCGCTTAATAATTACGCTGTGAGACTACATATCTCGAGTTAGGAGAGAAACTGAAATTAACACCTATATGGAAAAATTGAATCCAAAATAGAATTTAGTTTCGGTTTCATTCCTGAATTAAAGCGTGCCTCCTGGCGAACATATTATGCTAAACACCGTTTTTGTTTTCAGGTTAAAGGTGACCTGACGCGCATAACACCCCAGCTTCCTCGTATAAGCGGGACTAATTCGTACCGGTCAGTGAAGCAAGCATAGACCGGCTCAGCAACAGATATACCAGGGGACGTAAACTCGTGAACACAAAGTTGGAGCCGAAAGTTCGCGGAGCGCGCCGACTGGACGCCGGCGACAAAAGCGCGAAGTCATCGTCGTGATAGTCCAGTCGGTATACGCTTACGTGAACTTCGGCCCAAACTTTGTGCTTAGACGAGTTTAGAGCCCCAGCACGCATCTCCGACCCTCACTATAACCGCCATTTTGAAAAACGTGTGGCGCCACCTATAGACGGTTCGTGTCGCGAATAGCTAGCTCCATCTGTCCAACCAAGCTTCATTGCATGGCCCCTATAGCCAGAGCAGGCCAGGGTATGTGTCGAGTTTGAGACTGACACTGCGACGTCCTTTCTTTTCTTCGCAACGCTTCTCTGCAATGTTCTTTTTTTTTTTTGTGGGCGCTTTTTATTGCGACACGAAACTAAACTAACTACTGCATCAGTCGGGGTCGCCCACGAGGTATCTATAGGTACTTCAATACGTGAATACGTGCAAAGACTGCGTTCCGCCGACAAGCCAGGAAGCCTTCATTCGATGTAATCGTTTCCTGCATGGGAACACGCGATAATTTTCACACTTCCCACAAAACGTAAAAAAGAAACAAAAGAACCGCGCATATATATAGAGAGAAAAAGATAAGAAAAAAATAAACACGGAGGTCACCTGGGAATCATGAAGCGGGAAACATATTTCGCGCGTTCGTAAAATAACTCGCGAGCGCGCGAATAACCAAAACACAACTGGGAAACAAAGGCGGGCCTGCACTTGAGCGGTGAAACCGGAACCTGACGGGCGAGGATCGGGCGGCGGTGCGCGCTCTTTCGGGTGAGGTCACGTGACCGGGGCAGTTATTATGCCGCCTCGGGACTGGACGCCCCGCCCACTCCCACCTCTGATTGGCCGATGGGACAAAGACGCCCCTTTCGGCAGCGCGCCCAAAGCGCCTGGTTGCGGGGAGAGAAGCAAACGAGGGATATAGAAATAAAGAAAACAGTGGTAAAGAATGAGGGGGGGGGGCAGTAACGCCGGCTAGTTTTTTAGTTAACTTCCGCAGTTGGGGCCGAAACTTGACCAACAACAGGAAGTATATATACGGCGGCCCGAGTCTTCCCAAAAGTAAATCCCCGGATTTACATTTTAGCGCAGGCTCCGCGTGTCTGGATTACGCGTCGGGGAATGTCGCCGCCTTGTAGCACACCTCGGCCGCCAGACGAAGAGAGGGGAGACGAGAGAGAGAGAGAAAGGAGGGGATGAGACGGGGGGAGGCTATGTCTGCCGTCGCGTCAGTTTTTCTTTTTTCGCTCAGAGTTTCGTCGTTTTGGGAAGGGGAAAATAGGAACCAAGATGGCGGGTGAAATTCCACTGATTAAAACTGTCTACACACAAAGACAAGAAACTATACATAAGTCACCAACTCGGTAAAAAGAAAACTATGCAACCAAAAACAAAAACAAGAAAAGAAAAAAAAGCCTTGAGCTTTAAACGGCTTCAAGATCGCATTTAGCTTTAAAGACATGAAAAATCTGCGCTGCTTTCTGTTAAAAGAATATATATATATTACTGCAATTATTTTGGTTTGTGTAAAGACGCAGTATGCACGGTGCCTCGAGCGTATTTTCGACTGTTCAGCAGACATGATTCCATAAGGCGCATACCAGCCTCACCCCAGCCGCCCCCCCCCCCCCCACCCCACGCTTTCGAAAAAAATTCCCACTGCTCGGAATGCGTCACCGTGCTGCGTTTGTGTTGTCACTCTGGGCATGTTCTGTGTGACGCTGCAGCTGCGAAACTATACATAGAAAAAGGTCACGGAACTTTTTGCAGGCCTTTGGTGTGACAAATGCACATCGCGAGAGGCGGTACCTGTCCAACCTCCTCGGCACGTAATCACTTAATAGCGGAGAAAGAAAGCATTATAGCACGCAAAGAAAGGTGAGTGAATGCACTCAGAAAAGACAAACCCCTTTATTCTCGCGCACTTTAGGCGGGATGACGCGAGTCTGGGGCAGTTTACATGTTCGCCTTTTCCATTTCGCAGGTTGTGCGCAGTGCCATTGAAGGCATAGACAGTGAAGTATACCGCAAAGTGATTTTGTCCCACGAGAACACACGCACCCTCCAAAGCCAGGTGCACGCAACCATGGCAGAAACAACGCTACACGGAGCTCTATGGGATGGAGAAAATTATTGTAGTTATTGTCGGTTACAGTGTCGTTAGAAAGTGAATTACAGACGTTCATGATTTGACACAAAGCCAACTAGACGTCCGTCTGCAGACAGTGTAATGCCGGGGTCACACTGATTATATATCATACAAAAGACAGTCTGTAAATAAATTCGAACGCGAATCACCGCGAAATCCGTGCTTCGAATGCCGCGTGGCAATGAGTTTAAAAGGAAACTTGGGGCACGCGGCATTCGAACCACGGATATTGCTGTGACTTGTGTTTCCAGACTGTCTTTTGTATGAACACTGGTCTCCGCTCCACGTGAGAAATTTAGTAACTGCAGTATGACCTAGCCTGAATCTTTAACGTGGCACCACGCACGTGGTGCTCACAGTGGCGTGCGGTCCGCCCGGGTGCAGCGCTCGGGGGTGGCCACGTGCCACAGCGAGGGGGGAGGCGGTAGCGCGTGCCATGCGGAGGGGGGGGGGTGCTGCAACGGCCATGCGGAGAGCGGGAGGTGCCGCGGCTAGCCGCCCGGGTGCCGCTGACCTGACGCCACTGCTCCGGTACGATGCTCACAGATCGAATCGGGCAGGGGTGGGAATTAGACCTATAAGGGTCATTGGGTTATGCAGCGCCAGCCTTGGCTCCATGTTGGTCGGTGTTAGTTGTTGCTGCTCGTCGCTCAAGTGGGGCTAGGGGCATAGAGGCTGAACCGCACGTAAGCGATTTAGCGAACGACCAGAGGAGCAACGGCGACAGCGACGAGAGTCAGCGACGAGCGACGGAGATTTCTCACTGTCGCTCGTCGCGTCACTCGGTTTGTGAATTTCAGAAAACGTCGCTCATCGCCTTGGTCGCTTGCTCCCGTCGCTTTCACGCGGTTCGCCTCGTCGCGCGACGGACCGAGCGACAGCGAAGCGGGTCGCCATCGCTTGTCTCGTCGCTCGCCAAATGGCCGACATGCTGTTTATACTTAACAGCATAGCCCATCGCAACCCATACGAGACAGAAGGGCGCATCGGCAGTAGCTGCATAAACCAGGAGCGCGGCGCGTCGCGTCCCACGATACCCCCAAAATAAAGGTGTTGGCGCAATGGCAACACTTCTCCGTCTGTTGCGTCTCGGCACGTTCCGTTTATTTTGCCAACGCGGTGCAAATCAGGGTCCGCTCCTCCTCCGCCCGAGGCACTGACGCCTGCTGCTCCCCTTGTTCCCTTCGTAAGACGGAAAAGGACGCCGAAGGAACGAAGCAAAACATTCTCGCAGCCGTCTTCAACCCTTCGCCTCCAATGGCGCGAATCAGCCACGCCCGAAGCCCCCGCGCATATACACAAAAACGCGCGTCTCTTCGGCTTCAAAGTGACTCCTCTATTGAAGTTCCGGCCGGAAAGTTGCTCAGAATAACCCGGCAACTGCAGCATGTACGGCAGAGGGGGCAAGCTTCCAAGCCTACCGAATCGGGCATTGAAGCAGCCGGCCGGCCGGCCACGCGCGCTTCACATTTGCATGTGCGCTTGCCGCGCGCGCGCGAGTGTGTGTATGTATACACAAAGCCTCGAAAAGGGTTTCGAGCGGGTTTCGAGATTGGTCGAGGCCACGTCTTGGAAAAACGCAGCTTTTGCTTTGGGTTTTGTTCCGGAGAGGAGTGGCAGCCGTATACGGCTTCGCCCTGCCGTTTTGTCTAAGAGAGGGAACAGTCGTTAAATAAACATCGTCTGCGACCCCGATCTCACGTTTTATGTGTGTACATATACAGGCTTTTTGAGAGTTTCCAGTGGTGCCTCTTTGTAGACGCTTTCGAAACTGATAGGAGCGCTCTGATCACGATGCGTTAGTGTGAAGAAAAAATGGGATACTTAGGAGAACTTAGGAGACTGTTTTGTGCCTTAGCGCAACAGGGTTGTAACAAAACATGACTAAAAATATAGTGTTTATTTTTTTAACATATACGCATATGCAAGGGGAGGCCAGAGTGACATAGGGTTAGAGCCGCAGACAAAATTACAAATACTCAAAACACCGCACGAAAAAAATGTGTGTGTGGGGGGGGGGGGGCTACTTTAACAAGAAACGATATGAAGGAAACAGTCTTTTTCAAAGGGGACAATATATATTTGTCGACTACAACAAATAACACCAGGCAGAGAAACATTTCTTCAACCGCTAAGCAAAAATGAATGCATGGTTTGCTAGCCAGCCACTTCCCTGACGCCCGTTATGCGTAGGTTCGAAATTCTTTCTTGAACAATAAAGGAAACATACATAGTCACTGGACACATCTCACATATATGTGTCAAACATCAGTCCAGCTGTACGTAACCACCGTAGTACAAGGCTGCCAAGTCAGTAAGCATTTGATTTTTCAAAGCGCAGCTCTTAGGCGCCCGTTTCCGGCTTGAGCTGCGTCGCCGTCGGCGTAACTCGCGCGTTGCATTATGGGACGCTTCCATAATGACGTCACTCGTGGCATCGCACGTGACCCTTCCTCCGTACCCTCCCCTCCTCCTCCACCTCCTCAAGAGCTGCGCTCTAATTCGGCATTACAGAAAATTGTAAGCGTCTCACTTTTTTAATTCTAGAACCTTTTTTTGTTTGTTTTGTGGACGCTTACCAGGGAGCCGTGATCCGCACTTGGACGCGAGAAGAGCCCGATGCGGCTCACAAGCCGCAGTTTTGCCACCCCTGGTATATGGAATATCGAGTTCACAACACAAACATGTGAGTTCGTATAAACATTGACTATGAACAGTAACCAGATGATCGCCAGTTCAAAGGACACTGCACACTCATAAACTTCCTTTTGTTTTTAAACTGTCCGTGTAGGACCAGTATATGCCACAACAAGATGCATGACCACGAAAACCGGAACCAGCCATCCGAACCCCAACCATAGAATATACCAAAAACCGAATCCGTTATCTATTGGAGGGTGCGTGTGCTCTCGTGGGACAAAATCACTTTGCGGTATACTTCACTGTCTATGCCATCACTCTCGAGTACCGTGGTTTGGAACCTTGGCGCTCGAAAACCTACCCGCGTCCAGCAGTGCTCTACCTGGATTGTCACGTGACATAACCCGCCGTGTAGGCAGCGTCTATGGGCAGTTCCGTAATTGAGCTAGACTAGTAAGGTTGGCAATATGGGACAATATGGGAGCAGTACAGCTTGTTCCCGAGACGTTACGGAAGTTTCATGGTGTGAAATGAATGCCAAGTAAATTCGCAGAAAAAGAAAAAAAGGAAACATTTGCGACTTGTCGTTTTTATTAGGCTTCATGCTCTACTTCGAGTTATACAACATGTGAGGTCACCACACTGGAGTGAGCGGGAAAATGTGAATGTTGCTTTTTGGCGTCACCCTCATTGGCCGTTTTTCTCAATAGCTTTTTTGAATTCAGAAATAATAACTAGCATTCCAAATAGTAAAACCTAAGTGTTAAAAAAAACCTGTTTATCTTCTGTAACAAAAAGAAAAAAAGAAGAACATCTGGGGCTAAGCACGTTGAGTCTCGGCACAAATGTACCTGGCATTGGGATAATTTACGTTCTTCGTAAAGATATATGTTCGGAATACGAGTGCTTGATCCCTATTATCCGTTTTTTAATGTTAACTTATAGTGTCCGGTGAAACCTGGTGAAAGTTCGATGAGAGTTTGGTTTGGAAGCCACTCTCCGATCCTCAGCAAAAAGCACCACCTGCTCTGAAACAAGAATCCCGCCAAACAGCGGCTGTGTCGCGTTCCAGCGGAGCGGACGCAGAAGAAAGAATACGAGATAGGGGCAAACCTTGTCAGCCCCATTCGGTTGCTTTTGTTTCAATGGAACGTCCAGAGCGTTTCTCGTTGCGTCTCTAAGAGCCGGGGGAAGCGAACATTCTCGCGGGGTGCCGCGTGGGGGCGTGTGATGTTCCGCTCGCGGACCTTCCCAAGCACGAGGAAAAAAGACTCCGGCAGAACTGGGTCCCGCGCCAGCTCGTGTCATCAGATGCCGGCCGAAGATTCGCCCTAAGCTGACAGTGCGGTGGGAGCTACGTCCTCGATGAACCACTGATATCTTTAGCTACGTGATCACTGCTCCCGTCCATATTCCAAGCGCGGAGAGCTCCGGCCGGTCAGGCGATGAAAATGAAGACGGTTGATTCGTACGGCGAGCGCGTGGCTCCCATCGCACTGTCCGGCTTAGGGGCGAACGGAGTGTGTGTAGGCTGCGGCGGAGAGCTCGTCTTCGCGGCACCGATTGTGTAAACTTCCATAATGTATTGAAAGAACGGCGACAGCGTGAGAGGAGAATCGCCCGATTGTTTTGGTTGAGAGGAAGACCGATCGTCTCGTCAGTATTCTCTCAAAGTCGCAGTCACACACTGCTCGTAGACCACACAAGAGCCGCGGTATTCGGTGCAGACACGATGATAAAAATTATCGGCGGACATGATATTTCAAGTAAACGACTTTGGAGGGGCACACGGAGGGAGGAGGAGAGAAATAAAAATAAAGAGGGGTCAGACGAGCTAGCCAGGGTGCTAAAACCCGGTCGGTAAGTCCCATTACGCGAAGGGGAGCGGTGCAGAGGAATTAAGAGATTCCAGGGAAGAAATCGGTATAGTTGAAAGACACGACCACATTAGCGGAACGGCAGCTCACCGCACGCCCTTTGCCTGACGCCGGCTGCCGCACAACCGTACTTTTGCCGGAGGAGAGGCGGCGGCTGCAGCCTGACAGTGCTATCCTAGGCAGTCCAGGGTCAAAAGCGTGTCATGAGACCTCACACTCCACGAGTCGCTAGGCCAAACCGATCTCAGCGCTGGTGGTTTGGCCTCGATTGCTTGTAGTGTTCGCCTAACATATCGTCCATTTCCGAGGCCCATCTTATATGTATGCAAAGTGTGCGCGCTGTGGTATCGCTCAGCGTGGGCACGCAGGACATACTAAGTTTATCGCAAACCCGCGTTCACACTGCTGTTACAAACTGTACTCCCCCCCCCCAAAAAAAAGGACAAAAACGTTAGCTTTTTTAACCACAAAAATAAACTAGTCATCGCCGAAGGCTCATTCCTCGCCCAAATGTGGCGCTGGATGTACCCGAACCAGGTGCCACAGTTTCAGCCCGAACCGATATATTATTCAAAAGTTATAAGTGATTATCTGAAACTTTCAATATGAAAATCGCGGCCGACGAGGCTTTCGAATACATGGAACTCTATGACGGCATGCAAAAGCCGAAAACGGGCAAGAATGGGCCCCATTTTTCCGATTTAACTTTTTTTCGCAATGAAGTTTGAAAAAGATATGGATTCTGGCTGAAACTTTGGCGCCTTGGTCGGACCTCTAGCGCTACCTTTGGGTGGAGAATGAGTGTTCGGCAATGCGTATTTTATTTTTGCATTTTTTTAGCCCGTATACATCCGTTAATGGCACGATGTCGCGCTTTTGATGCCGTTTGATTGATTCCATCGGCTCATTGCATGGGGAGCAGGTTACGCTGGTGACGTCACGCAACCACCATTTGTTAAACTTGGCGAGAAATATTGTCACGTAGAAATTGCGGTCATTACAGTTGGTTCGATTAGTCCAAATAAAGGTTTCTTAAACAACTGACTTATGTTAAATCTTAGAATATACACTTAAGAAATCACACTTTGGGAAGAAATACTTTATCTCTGGCGACTTCCCCTACTCGACAAGCAAGGATCCACACAAAGGCGGGCGAGCCGAACTCCTCCACAGCCCTAAGGGGTCCCAAGTTTTCGAGTTAGCGGGCGGAAGACTCCACAGCCGAAGGGGGTCGGACGTGCAGGTTGGCCTCCAGAGGCAGGGTGATGTTCAAGACCTGGTATCCAGGGAGCCAAGTCCTCTGCGGGCCTTTGGCGGCTGCTTATATTGGGTTCAGCAGCATTCTGTAGCCATCCAGGCATTCAATCTATGAAGGGTATTTTTAGCACTAATCACAAGGCTCGGAGCCCAAAGGAAACATGAGCATGAAAAAAACAAGCGCATATAGAAGACAACACACATTTCGAACGAAATTCACAAGATCAGTTAAAACAAGACAATGAACGTACGAAGGCACAATCGCAGGACCAGGCGCGTACACGAAAAGTCAGTAGCCAAAAGGAAGTACGCGAGTACATAAACGACAAAACGAGTCCATATATGGCACCAAAGCAAACCCTACTCAACACGTGGAAACCATTCCGAAATTCCCGGAATCTGGCTCTTTTCGGTTAACCGCTGCCGACGACCAGAGCCTTAGGGAAGAACGGTCCGAGGACCAGGGGGCCGTAAACATGTCAAGAGAGACACGACTGTGTCACTTGAAACCCGAAGCGGGGGTCTTCGTGAACCTCTTCGAGGGAAAAAAATTCGTCCGTCTCGCGGCGGCGACCAGCGGCCGGCTACACTGGGGGACCCGCGGAGAGGCCCCAAAACAAAGTAAGTAAAACTAAAACAACAAAGCCGCGAAGGCATCACTTTGCGACAATATCATATATTGAAACACAATGTAAACACAATACGTCGTGTTTTTTCCTTGTATGACGACCTTGTCACCTGGCTAGGTGACAAGGTCGTCATTTCTCCACGGACATGTTCGAAGTATACATATGTGTGCAGCAAACAGGCTTCGAAAACGCTTCAGGCTTGCCCGCAGAGAATTGTGTCATCGTGTGTGCAGAGAACACCGTGCCTCATGTGTCTATGCTGGCATGGTTCGAATGCGCCCGAACACCCGCTGTGATGCGTGCACCACAACGCTTTGTTGATTATCCAGGATAATGTATTACTCGTATTCGAAAACAGGCGAAGACAGTGAACATTGTACTGTCTATTTAAAAAAAAAGCCATAAAGTTGTGGTTTACTTTTAGTACATCATTACAGAAGGTAATCTGCAGACACTGTCCAAAACAGTGCGGCGTTGCAGAAAAAAAAACAACGCTGCCTGCAACAAAAACAACAACAACAGGAATTTGGTACCGATTTACGTTGCCTCAAGATAGAAGAAACGCGTTACAGTTACCGATAAACTTTCGCTTGACTTTTTTTATTTATGAATCGAAACGTCTTACCGTTTGACGTCAAACGCAGTGGCGTAACAAGGGGGGGGGGGGGAGGGCGCAGAGCTCAGGGGGTGTCGCGGCGGGCCACGAGAGCGGGGGGGAAGTCGCGGCGGGCCACGCGAGAGCGGGGGGGCGGCTACCGCCCCGGGTGCCGCTGACCCTCGTGACGCCACTGGTCAAAGGAACATATTTCATGAAACATTATGTCCTTGCAGGAATTTGGCATTAAAGTACCTCATCTTCGTCGCTGTTCCACCCGAATACACACGAGGGAAAGACGCGAACGTACCGTAAAACACGGAACTTCCGCCCATTCCACCCTTTCGCCCCTGAATTTTTTTGTAGCATTCGGAAATTACACAACGGATATATTTCTTTACATATCGTTTACCCAAGCACCGCCCAACTCCCAGTTTCATATCTTCAAATTTTGAGTGGACGCTTTTTCTTGATTTTGCGGTAGATAATAAAGAAACTTGGCACATAAAAAAGAAAAAAAGAAGCAAAGCAAAGCAAATTGTTGTGTGTATGTTCATGCAGCGGAAGTTAGTCTGCCCCAGTGGGCGTCTGGTGTCTCAGCTGTAGATGAGCAATTTAGCCAGTGCGGTACAATCGCTAGCCTGGTGTCTTTAACGTGCACCACGCAGTAGTGATACACGACCGCACGCCGGTACGATGCTCATCCAGATCGAAACGGGCAGGGGCGGGGATAAAAGAAGTGTAATATATTTTTTTGTCATCGAAAGATGTAATGAGTAACGTGACTACGTTACCCGTTATTTAAAATAAGTAACATAAGTACGTTATGCGTTACTGTTTTTGAAAAAGTAACGAGGTCATACCGCCAAAATTGGTTTGAGGTGCGTTCCTCCAAGTATGAGGGTCTCACTGGACCGGGAGGCACTCACTTGATCGAATGACGTTTGAGCGAACACCCACGTTTCACCGAATGACACTTTAGCGAATAGTCGGACGCCGCGAAGCGGCGTTTTCGGGTGGGCCAAATGGGTTAACATTTTTGTAATGAGCCGCCACAGACTGTCGCCGCGAAGCGGCGTAAGCGCAGCGCGGCGGATGGGTCAACGCGCGCCCCCGTTATTCGCTAAAACGTCAATTCGCTCAAATGTCGCTGTTCGCTAAAATGTCATTCGCTCATGTGATATGGACCCCACTGGACCAGTGGCGTAGCCAGGAATTGTTTTCGGAAGAGGGGGGGGGGGTTGAGGTGGCTGGGATGTCTATGACCGGGGGTGTGGAGAGGGGGGAGGGGGGGCAAAATGCATGTGTATATTACACGGTCGGCTGGATTTGGGGGGGGAGGGCTGAAGATCCCTAAGCCCCCTTCCCCCCCCCCCCCTGACTACGCCCCTGCACTGGACATACACAAAAGTGGCTCGAGACATGTTTGAAGCATACATATGTATGAAGCAATCATGCCTCGAAAACGCTTGGAGCCGTGTCTACTTATACATCTGTGATCATGCCTGCAGCAAATGCCTTGTCTTTCGTATGACGTGTGAGCAGTGTGAGCATGGCTTAAGATATAAACGTGCAGCTCAGCCATTGTGATTCATCTCTGCACTGGTAGAGTTGTAGAGAAAGACAACACGTATACATTAAGCTCTACGTAACGATAAAAAAAATAAACTAAGCAGACACGTTCCAGAACAATGTTCAATACTTGTCTGGACGCTTGGAAAGCGCATTCACTCAACGGTCTCCCGATTCTTCCGAGGGCCTATTCAGAGATTCGCAAGCACGACCTCAACTCAAGCTTGCGAGCTCGTCGACGGCTCTTTTGACTGCCGCTAATCAAGTTGCCTTGTCTGAAGCGTCGCCGAGGCAGAGGAAAACACTTCGGCTACAATCGCGGTCGAGCCAGGCCTTTGGAATAACTTACACGCACTTCCGAGCTCCCCTTCCTCGTTTCTATGGGATCTCTGACAAAGGAATACCTCAGCCGCTTTTATTTGTTTTTTTCCGAACTAACACGCAGTCATACGCGCTGACACACACCTCACGAAACGCGAAGTTCCGGAGTTGTTGGGTTGAAAGTAGCCGCCCTGAATTGTATCCCGTCACTGTTCCCTTTCTTGTGCCGGTCAGACAGCGTTAGAAACCCGCCTACAGCCACGCCAACGGAAATTTGAATAATAAGCCGCGCGTACGTTTCTTTCTGGGCGGCAGCCGACCAACCTTAGGTTTGACCAACGCACGTAAGCTATGGCGGAAACTCCTGCCGCCATCGACAATAGATCAGCGTACGCATTTGCTTCTTTTATCGAGCCCCACAATGATGTCCTGGCCTATCATCGTCCATTTCATATTAAAAGAAACATGCGACAATTTTCTGATTTCGTTACATACTGACGATGCCGATCGGGAATGAAGCCTTAGAGTTCCTAAAGTAGAGCCTCTGAAGGATGTTGGCGTTGTCAATTTCGGCACACAAATAACGCGCCTTCCACCGTTCTAAAGAAAAACAACAACAACAACAACAACAAAAAAACATTGTTTTTGTTTGTTTAAATGTTCCTTACATCCTCGTCATGTGACGTTGTGTGGCGGTGGTTTGGTTATTTTTCTCCTCCATAGTCGTAACTGTAGTTGCGATAGCGACTGAGCAAGAGAATGATCATATACGCTGGTTGCACGGGCACCCTAATTTACAGGGGAGGCACTCACTTGATCGAATGACATTTTAGCGAACGCCCACGTTTCACCGAATGACGCTTCAGCGAATAGTCGGACGCCGCGAAGCGGCGTTTTCGGGTGAGCCAATTGGGTTCACATTTTTGTAATGAGCCGCCGCAGACTGTCGCCGTGAAGCGGCGTAGAGCACAGCGCGGCGGATGGCTTAACGCGCGCCCCCGTTATTCGCTGAAACGTCGATTCGCTCAAATGTCGCTGTTCGCTAAAACGTCATTCGCTCATGTGATATGGACCCCTTAGGTGTGACTGAGGTCAGACGTAACTTCTGATAAGGGTGCCGTGTAACCAGGATATCACAGTGTTGTGCCCGCTACGGAAAATCAGTAAGGAAATAGCGTTACTCGTTGGTTGGACAAACATTAGCTTTGCGCCCGCTGCACGAGTGGTGATTTTAGTGCGCCCCCGAGTTTTCCACGAGCTTCAAGTCGTTCCAAAATTGACTGATACAGTGGTTTTCGATTATGCTCAGCATGTTTCTAATTGAAACCATATGATTATTTTTACTTATAAGAAGCTAATTAAGGAAGTTTAGTTAATTATCCGACTTATCGCAAAGATTAGTCACTCACATAACGTCCCCCTGGCCGTATAACTTACCTGCACAAACCGCTTAACTGTAACTTTAACGGCTTTTTTTAAACAAATCTGTAAAGCTTAAAAAAAAAAACATAGTATATATATATTTTTTTATTCATACCGCTTTCCTTGTTCCCGCGCATCACTGCTCGCTTATTTTTGATAATTTCTGACACGTAGCTTACGTGCCAGAGTCGCGCTTGCGTAAAATAAGTCTACGTATATGTCAATGTATGACGCCGAATTATGTCAAACATAAACATCGTGGAAACAAAAACGTCTTGAATACAGAAGGTCGACTGTCAAAACGTGGGTGCGATGGTGCATTTACTTGGCTACATGATGGTTCTCACATGGAAAGGTGGCAAAATGTAGTGCCAAAATGACGCCGGAATTCCCACTGAAACCGGCATTAAAAATGCGATCATCGGATTTTAAGCGGGCCGTCAGTCGACACGTACCAACCAGAACAATCGGAGCCTGTGCACTCTGATTTTCACGAGCTCACAGTGAGATTGAGCGCAGACACTGATTCAACACGAGTGCCGCGTCAGCATTCGGCCGGGACTCGCGACCAATCAACACGTCGAGGGACCCGCGACATCGGTTTGATCGCTGTTTGTTTGTATCGGGCTCAGGTCCAAACGCTGAGTTGGCGACATCCGACAGTAATAACGTTTCATAGAGCGAGAGGAGAATGTCCACAGGCCTCGATTATTCTAGATGGGGTTGCGTCAGCGGATCACCGGCTGTTGAAAACCACGCTAAACAACGCTCCCCCTTTTTCGTTTCTTTTTTTTCGTAGAGAATGTTTATTTTCGTTGTTCCCAACGTTACTAAAGCACTCAGTTGGGAAGCTCACCCTTGAAACCCGGACCGCTCGCGTCCACCGAGACCAAGCTAAACACGATAACAGCGCCCCCCTTTAGCGAAGAGTCGAAACGTGAAAGTTGATTTATATAGCTAACTGCGAAATGGCACTGCGAGATGGCGCCAACGGCCTTTGCGTGGCTCGACCTGAACCAATACGTGGAGCCGTGCATTTCCCGAAGTGGCGGCTACGGGATAAATGGCGGCCTTGCGATCACCTTTAGTTCGGCTCTCGAGTACGCATAGGAGCCACTTTTTCAAAGCAGGCTCTGGGCAGGGTTGTAGAGAGCGCCACCTTTGTTTCATCATCAGCGTCACCGTGGCCAGATGAGGCAACACTGGGACGGCTAAAATCGGCAGCGCCGCCGGCATACCCTTGCAATATTACGTTATCACCAACTCCGAGCGTTGTTTTGTCGCGCGCTACACTACCGACTGTTTTAAGAATCTATCAAATGTTAAAGGAGTCACGAAACGATTTTTCAACTTTCTCCTTTTTAGTTTTCCTTCTCAACTCACAAACTGCGCATTCTGCAAAACAGTTCAAAAAGACGGAAAGGAGGGACTCCAATTTTACTTGGACTCTCGTTTGTGCACCCGGACACAGCCACTCAGAAATGTATTTATAGCAGAAACTCCGTTGAGTTCCAGTGGATTCCTGGACACTGCAAGATACCTGGAAATGAAGCTGAGGATGGTGCTGCGACTTGCGCCCATACCTTATTCCCCAACGTCGAAATACCTTACTCCAGAAGCGACGTCACTTCATCGATAAATCTACACGCCCGAAATGCAACACAAAGTCTCTGGAAGAGCTCTGCATACCATTACCCTCCTCTATATCTACTGAATCCTGACCTAACATACCGTGTGTCACGTAACCTACCCAATCGAACTGAAGCTGTTATACACCGATTACGTCTGGGCGTTTCCTACACACAGGAATTTCTGCACCGAATCGGAAAAACACATAGTCCGAACAGTCCGGGATGCAATAGTGTGGAAACTATATCTCATTTTTATGGAATGTGCACTTTACGATGCAGAAAGAGAACTCCTAAAGAGCATTCTTTCACATCTAGACGACCGGCCATTTACTACGTCCAAAATACTAGGGGCCTGGGACTCACCACTTAAAGAGGAGAAGGCCGCAAACGCCCTTGTGCGATTTTTATCAGAAACTCGCCTCGAGTTCTGTTTGTAAAAAGTTATCTACTGTTCATTATTTGTTGTCGTATAGAGGACTATCCGTTTTATAATTCCTGTAAGTGTACATGTGCGCAACTGAACTTCGCGCTGGCGCGTACAAAAACTCGAGTGTTTTGGGTGAACATTGGTGACAATTCAGCACGCACTTTCAGTCTCTTAGTTTTAGTGCCATATTGGAAACCGCGGCATTCTCTTAATTATTGATTCTGCCCTCACAGTGTTAACGTGAGTGCTAGTATGTTACCTTTATCTCCTCTACTTTTTTATTTCCTCCTTCTTTTATCCCCTCATCTCCTTCCCCAACTCAGAGTAGCCAACCGAGGCAGGCCACCTTGGTTAACCTCTTTGCTTTCTCCTCTTGCCCTTACCTTCTCCTTTTCCCTAGAAGATTAGCACGTGGCTCGAAACTGGAAAAAAAGTTGCTTTCCCCACTCCGTGAACCCCGAAGCTGACAGTGCTGTGGAGGCGACGTGCTCGTTGGGCTACTTCGTTTCAGCTTGGGTCCAGACGCAGCCGATGCTACAAGCGCGAGCTCCGGGCTTCCAGCGTCCCTGCCAAGCACGCGCGCTCGTGAAGTAGAGGCATTGTTCAGGGCCACACGCTCGTGCTTGTAGCATCGGCTGCGTCTGGACCCAAGCTGAAACGAAGTATAGCCGCACTTTTGCCACGCGATCGCGTTCCCTCGCGCATACCCACGTGTGTGTGTGTGTGTAAGCGTTGTTATATTGGAAGAGAATGAAAGGGGGAGGAGGAGGGGGCCAATTGTGGATGCGCACCGGGCGCGTTTGTCACTGGCTCCATACCCACGCGCAGAGAATGAGGTCGGTGATGAAAGGGAAGCGGCTGATTGGTCAGGCAAGCGTGTAGCTTCCACCGCACTGTCAGCTTAGGGGTGAAGGGAATAAGTGATGTACGGTGCTGTGTGACGTGCATTTGGGCCGGCTGACGCGCGTTTGGTCAACACCAACTAGGATAAGTAGAAGGCCTCCGCACCATCATCAAAGTCAGATCAATCGAGGCCTGAGAATGGGCACGAGTGCGGCGTCAGTGTTCGGCCGGGGCTCGGGTTCAATCAGCGCGTCGAAGGTCGGACTCGGGCCCAATAAAAGAGTGAGCGCGATCCGACTGTGATGACGTTTCCTGAAGGGAGAGAAGGCGATGTGGAGGCTTTGATTATTCTAGGTGGTGTTGGTTTGGTACGGCGGACGTATCACAGCAAAAAGGCAGAGAGCTTTCGAAGGGAAAGAGGTACGAAATAGTCCGCTGTGTTTTCAAATTTTAGTACCGAAAATCAGGCTTTTGACTTTCTACCTTCTTTCTTTTGGCCTACCAAACGATATGCTATTAGTAAAATCCTAATCTAAATTCATTTATGCCAGCCCGAAATTCGTTTCATGGGCGCTTTAAATATACAAATGTGCATGCGTGTCTGGTTGTGTCGTTTTATCATTAGGGAGTTTTAGAAGGTGCCTTCCTCGATAGGTAGAAACAAACCAGAACGGGAGCTAGCAGAACCTGATATTACGGCCAAATATAAGTGAAAGGAAGCAGACAAGGGCAGTTTTCTTCGTTTTTTCTCTGTTTTTACGTTGTTTGCGCGCGCCTCAAGATAACAAAAGCGAAGACTTCGTCGAGCCTCCGTCTTCTACAAAAGCATAACTAAAAGCGCCCCCCCCCCCCTCCCTCTCATCCTCACACACCTTTTCTTCCAAGTAAACTCTTCTCGCATGAATAGTTTACCTCATTTTAGGTGATCAGCTTGTTTCGAGTCCCCTCGTCGACGTGTTGAAGACGATTATGGTGTCCGAGGAATGTGTTTTTCGTGCAAGCTGACTGTAGTTTGAACGGTGTCGTACGCAGTTGCTCGTCGCAAGCTGACGCTCGTTCTCGTCAATTGAATATGCTGTTCACTTTTACATACAACAAAAATAAACGTCAGCGTGGATAACCTTTTCTCGTGGGGTAAGTAATTTTTTTTATTATTATTATTTCTTGAGTAGATTGTTTTCTCGCAGCGGGGACGAAGTTAGAACTGCATAGACACGGGTCGAAATAGAGCAACCATTTTGGGCAGCTACGCGATCATGCTAAAGGCGAAAACGCAGTCCGTTCTGCGATTCGCGAAGCGAAGAAAACGCTCACTTTGGTTTTCGGTAACAACGATCAAACGTTCACAAAGCGTCGTTCGATCAAGATGTGTCCGCGGAGCAGAGAGCATTGAGAGTGTCAAGGGACTGATCTGACTGTATATAGTCCTCGCATTGTATCCAAAGACAATGCCGGGCTTCGAGCGCATTCATTCCAAATAACGAGTCAAATAAGTGCATTTAGAAATCCATCTCAAGTCAGGCAATGTGAACGGAATGCTTATTTTACACGTTTTACGGCATTTATTCATTCTACGACAGCGTTGTATTTTCCACGGCCTTGACGGAAACCTGGGGAGCCTCACGGCTGCTAAGTTTCCGGGGTTGCGACAGTCAGGTACGCAACAGTGCCTACAGCTTCGACGTTTGCTCTTCTGCAACATCCGATAGCAATGTTAAGAATAAAAAACGGACGAATCAACACCTTCAAATTGATGCGTGAACAACCCCACGAGCGAGCAGGCTGGCGAAAGGGCCTTCCCAGTGTTGCAAATATTTTGAGCTAGATGGCGCAACGTGTCACACCAAACTTGATCGCCCTGAGAGTATGGCAGTTTCCCAACTGAGTTGTTCTAATAACATTGGCTGTTAACCAGGGTGGCGTCATTAGCCGTGGACTCTTTTCAATTAGACGCGCTATTGTTGCACCCGTGTAAACGCAACGGTCTGGTGTTTGAACGTGCCGGTGCACGCACGCTAAATCACGCGCGCGTGAAAAAAAATTAAACGGTTGATTTTCTGAGTTTGAAGTGTTTCTTTTTTTACGATAACGAAAGAGGGACATGGAAGACAATGGTATAGGGCTTGAGGCTGAAGTCCGGTTTTCCTTACAATGGACAGCAGCGGACGCCATACCCAAGGCAATCCAACACGGTGTGCGTGTCACGTGACTCCATGCCTCGCGTATCACTGCGCTTCCCCCGAAGATCACGTGGCACTTACACGACACTGGATTGGTCCCGATGGCTTGCGGTGTCCGCCGCGGTTCATCGTAAGGTGACGCGGAGTACAGATATCGACAGATTTGTACGCAGCACCTAAAAAAGAAATGGAGTGATTCCACGCAATGCAGGGACGTGGACCGCAATCAAAAGAACCAATAGTAAAAAAAAAAGACATTGGAGCGGGTTGCTTTTTCAAGGCAGCCAGTTGAAACCAGCGTTGTACAGAACGGCGTTCCATGAAACGACGTTCCTGGGACGTGTCCCTTTAGGAGGAACGGGGAACGCGAACTCGTTACGTTTTCGAGTAACAACAAAAGAAACAAAAAAAGTTCCTCTTCTTTTTGCCTTTATATCTCCAGTTTTATCAGGATTTAGTAAGAATTCAAGCTATTATCGTCTATTTCAACCTCCGGCTTCAAAGGAGGACAAAAATGTCCAAGAAATAACCAAAGAAGAAAAACAAAAAATGAAACTAGCAAATGTTATTATAGCGACACGACACGTAGTTTGATACCGATATTTTCACTTGCTTGCTTGATTTTATGTGCAGATTATGCGGCTCAATATTTTAAAAATGCGCGAATGTAACATTAATGTAATGACACGTTCCAATCTTAGAAACGTAGCGGGAAAGCGTTCCTTTCGAAGCACTGGAACTTGTAACGGGAACCCGTCCTAAAATTCAGAAGGAACGAGGAACAAGCTTCGTTCTTGTATTGAAGGAACGCGTCCAACACACGTTGAAACGTTAGAACCTTCTGGTGGCATGGAGTGGACCAAAGTAAATGACCAAAGTTGCACACACAAGCCGTCTCGCGGTGCCAAGGAATTTCTGCCTTTCCTGCGATTAGCAACTCCAACCTCTTGGCTGTCCAAAACAGCACGGGTTGAACGCGAGCCTAGTCGCCTACTTTTCCGAGAGATGGCGCGACGGGCATTCAGCTGTTGGAGCTGCTGCAAAAAAGAGCGCCGTCGACGGTTCTAAAAATGAGCTTCCGATATGAAGACAACGGCACGTACTCGAAACCGGCGCTCCTCGCAAAGGCTCTCTTGGCCAGATCGACCGAACCAAACTTAGCAGCGCTTGCCGAGCCTACCACCCGAACGCAACAAATTAAAATGGAAAACACGACGCACTGAATGAGAGCTGTTGCTACGTGTTTCAGTGCGCATCCAAGCGCTGAATCCCAATGGCGCTTGTGATGAATGCGGAAACTTACACTATCTGTTGCTTCACATTTACCGAAGGCTGACGAAGAAAACGTTTTACTAGGTGTGACGGCGATAAAACATTGCAATACTTTATTAAAGCATTCACCAAACTCTTCAAGAGTACCAAGCGAGAAGAGATTGCCCTTGGCAGTCATGGTCGCCAGAAAGCGGAAACCTCTGTGTTACTTTGATATCGTACTCTATCTGAGACGTCGTACGGTTAAGAGGAGAGTAAGACACCCGTAGCCACTCAAGCACCTCAACCAAGTGGGTGTTATGTCTCCGGTTTTTCAAAATCTGCAATACATATATACAGGCACGCTAAAGCATGAGTTGCTTGTACGCGGTGCCTGACAATCCAAACAGGCTGCAAAGTACCCTATTAACAATGCATGCCTTGTTAGCATGCAACGAAACAAAAGAAAACCCAAAAAGGAAAAAAAGAAAGAAAAAAAGAGAAACAATTAAACAGCGTAAATTCAGTTACAGCTCAACCTAGAGGCTTCATTTCTCATTTCATACTTTACTAGCTTTAACGAATGTAGTCTCAAAACCGCTACTGGAAGCTTATTGTAAGAAGAGGCAACGTAATATGACCTTGATTTTTTTCTCCATAATTTGTATAATCTTTCGGGAAAACAAAACTTTCAATATGTCTAAGTGTTCGTTCCTGTCTTAACAATATTTAAAAAATCGCTTGTGTAGTCGTGCTTTTAATATATAACATACGAGTGCTATCTCTTCAGCAGTAAATATTCCCAAAGCACGAATTTTCTCAGTTTTTTAATGGCTCTTCATAAAGCGACCCATACGCGACATTACTGACAATTCTACAAATATATTATAATTTTTTTAAATTTTTTTAGCACACACCGTATATTGAAATACCGTAACGTAGGATGGACTCACCCAGAGCATTGCACACTCGTTTTCTCAAAGAAATGTTTGTCACGCTACGCATCCTGTATACGCGAACTTATGTTTACAAACAAACCGGGGCGCCCCTAGCGGACGCCACCGGCGACGCGCATGCGCGATGGGGGTGTGGGCAAGAAGCTCGCCGTCGCCCATAAACAAACCATTGAAATGCGATGTTGTCGGCGTCGGTGTGAGTCCCCCTGCCCTTTTTCCGTTCGAAGTGTTGATTCTACGTCTTCCTGGCGATGTCTGACTACTTTAGCGGCGTCAGCGAAATTACCGAGGCTCGTTACACCGCAAAACTTCGCGTGAATAATGTGACATGCGGCGATTCATTCCGTGTGGACGCCGCAAAATGTACCCTAAAGACTGATTCGCATGATGAGATTTCGCTCGCAGTTTTTAGTCGCGACGTCGCTCGGGCTGCAAAAGCGTGAACCGTAGCTGAGATGGTCGACGTCGATACTGAAAATCGCAAGCAGAATCGGACCAAGTGAATCAGGCATAACAAGTCGGTGATGGCCACTGGTAACAATTATCAACATCTCCTTGTATCTACTGTTTACATCGAGCCTGCTTACCAACCTTCAAACCTAAGTATTTTGAGGCCTGCACTTACTTCTTATCGCAAGTACCGGGCCCACGTTTGGTTTACGGGTCGGGTTTGTCTCAAAGAGCAGACGACAAGCAGAAACGTTTGAAAGAGCAGACGACAGTTCGAACGATCAGGCGGCCGTTTGAACTTGAAGATGCACTGAACGTAGTCCGCATGTGGTCTATACAACTTGACGGTTTTCCGGCGTTCATGTTGGAACAAAACAAATGAATCTGATGACCACAAGTATCCGTGAATTCAACTCAAAGAGCTTCCCGCCCAAGCAATCGTGGTCCGACGGCGTCTGGTTTTCCCTTTTCACGGCACATATACACGTTCTCGGACGAACCGAGCACATGAAAACTGACCTTCAAACCTTTCTCGACTCTTTTGGTACAGCCCCAGTTGCGGCGTTTTGACGGGAAGGCAGGTTTTTGTCTGGTCCCTTAAAAAAAAAAAAAAACGCAGGAATACACGTCTCACATGGGCATTTCCGCCCACAGCCCTAGACCGGAAGTGCGCCCGACGCGCCACCACCGCGCCGTGACGTAACAGAGATGAGTTCATGTATAAATAGGCAGAAAAAACATGCACGCTTTTGTCAATATATTCGACATATTCGTTCCATGAAAAATGTACGTCAAGATACATTCCTACATATCTTGTTGTCGCAACATAAATAATATAATGGTAAGCACCTACAGTTTTTATAATTCTGTGAATTGAAAAATAAAAAGTGTGGTCAGGTTTAAACATTTATATACGGACTACGGAAACACATCAATTTGATTTTATTGAAATCCACAAAAATATTATTGGCTGAAAACACGTCCATTAACGTTTCAATATCCTTCTGAAAATCAATAAGTGCAATAGTCTCGTTATTCTGTCTAAAGATCATAACTGTCATCTGCACCTAGATGCCAAAGAAACAAAAGAAGTCCTAGAGTCAGGCACGTAGCCAGGATTTTGTTTCGGGGGGAGGGGGGGGCGCCCATGACAAAATGCTGTATGAGGGGAGGGTGGAGAGGAGGTCCCAGCAAAATGGAAAATTTCAGGGGGGGGGCGGGCCCTATGCCGCCCCCCCTCCTGGCTACGTGCCTGCCTAGAGTTGACCCCAGTGGTACCCGAAGTAAGTGCTATTAAATCATTTTTGAAATTCTTAATTTTAACCAGCTGATATCGTTCTGTAATATACTTTTTCAGAAATCTGTTGAAGGGACCACTAAAGTCCATATTACTCAGTTTTGATAGAAGTAGTTCGTGGTCGATTGATCGATAATTTCGAATGCCTTTGTGAAATCTAAAAAAAAGAAAAAGCTAAGACGACTTGATTCCCGTCAGGATTGTAAGTTATATAACCTGAGAACTCTTCGAGCGGAAATTCCGTACTCCTGTTTTTGCGAAAACCGCACTGGGTTGTGTGTATTAAACAAACGTTTTCACAATATGAGGGTATTAGATTGAATACACATTTTTCTATAATTTGCGCTATAACTGTCAGTATTGAAATAGGTCTATAATTCATAAAATATTTTTATTTACATTTTTATATATTGGTTTTTACAACTGCGGTTTTTAATTCTACCATGAACTTGTCCAGTTGAGAGTGACCGATTTATTATTCTGAGTAGCACATCTTTCAAGTTACAAAAACTAACCTCAATGTCTCTTAAACGAATAAGAACATTCTCAGTTGGTTTTGACAATGACATATTGGCTATTATACTTTCACGATCTGTTTCTGTCATCTGACGTAAGTATGCTGAATGAACACACTGTCGTGATCACCTGGCCTTTGACTTTTATTTCTTACCAATTTTCTCCAGTCCGTAATCATCTGAACGAAAGTATCGTTAAATAAGTTGCACAATGGATTATCGCTGCTACCAGCAGATTTTTTAATTGCATCATCAATAGCCTGTTTCTTTTTGGAGCCCGTAATTTGACCGAACAAGTCCCCACGTTTTCTTTGGACTTCCATGACACGGCTTAAATCGGTTTGTGTAATAACGTTTTCTGGCCAGTATTTTTACGTTTGCAGTTACTTCATGACTCAGCGCTCGAAATTCTCTTCTAATTAATGCATCTTGTGGTTTTTCCTCACACTGCCCCCCCCCCCCCCCCCAAAGTATCCTTTGCACGGCCGTTAATTCTTCGGTTATCCCCGTATTTTCTGGTTTTCTTTGTCTTAATTTCACTGTTTGCCACCACAGGTCGTATATTATATCCCACGTAGCACCCAATGTCGTGCGAACATTCCCTGGGTGTTCTGAATGTTGAAGGAACGTTAAAACAGCATTCGAAACGTTCTAGGAACGTTCGTATGCGAACATTCCCTACACGGTAAGCTGCTCAACATTCTAGGAATGTTCGTTGGCGAACATTCGTATGCACAATGTTCTCGGAACGTTCCCCTTCGAACATTCATATGCGGAATATTCTTGGAACGTTCGCTTGCGAACATTCCTAGATTATTTACAGGTGAAGCCAACTTTACGGAGCTCTCACGCAACCTGTGGTTCGAAACACCATCCACTATATGCCACTTTGTGCCCAAAATATGCAAATTAAGTGGAGTTTCTGGACACTTAGCATAAGAGATCAGTTTTATCTTATATGAGTCTACCGAGGATTGTGATATAAGGTGTAAGAGAAAAACAATGGTTTTCAAAACTTGATAATGAACTTGGCACTCACTGTTATGAGAGGGGCAGTTTTGAATAGGCCCAACTTTAGCACTGGGGTTCAAAACTTTGAAAAAGGTATTTCCCAGTTGAGTGTGGGATGTCATGCGTCTCTGTTCCTAAGCGCAGAGTAAGTAATCGCCAATCGGTAATGTATGCAGCACATTTTGAATGAAAGAAGTTGACAAGTGACAGGTACGAGTAAACTATCGTTAGTACCTATTCAGGCTGGTGCGCTGGAAAAGCGGCTCGCTTGTGCTTGGGATTCTAAAAAAATATCTTTCGATTAAAAGATATCGATCGCCCTGTGAGGAGCTTTATCATATGCATATATGTAGTACGGCTCATTGGGGCTGTAGCCTAAGCAAGCCGTAATTGTGGATTCTCTATGAATAGTCCTCAGAGAATGTTGCAGAAGTTCATTGGATGTTCTGGGAACGTTCTTAGAACCTTGTTAGGTTATTTAAATGTTGATTGAATTTCCTGGTAATGTTCTATGTCGTTCTCAGAACGTTCTAAGAATATCCCTTGTAAAACATTCCCCGAATGTAGCGATAAGAGCCTGCGCCACATTCCGACAACGTTGATAGAATGTTCTTACGTAAATTTGCAACATTCCAAGAATGTTGCCTATGTTCTTTTGAACATACCGGGAATGTTCTTGATCAGAAAGTTCTCGTGCTACGTGGGATATCCCTCATTTTGTCAGCAAATATCTCGTAAACCGTGATATCATCATAACTCAGCAAAGATACCCAATTATATTCTCTTATCAATTTGTCAATCATATTGTTGTTTAAAATCTGCTTATATACAGCATTCTCGGATCCTGACGAACTCACTCCCAATATAGTCAAAGTAACAAAATAATGACCGGCCACTTTTTGTCTGATAACCCCTGAAATTAGTTTTAGAACACTTCCTCGAACACATTCAATGCATGAGTTGGTTAGTCGGGTGCCTAAACACTCTTCTCTCGTATATTCATTAATTTCATGTTCTAATCCATAACCCGCTAGTAAATTAAGGTAGTCCAAACACCTATACTTAGAAACATTCATTATATCTATGTTAAGGTCGCCAGCGATAATCAGGAACTTGTTAAGAAATTTGTTCAGTAATTCGACCAATTCATCGAGAAAAGGGCGAACATTTGCACTGGCAGGCCTATATATTGCACAAATAGGAAAATATACATCCTTACGAGACACACAGACCACTGAAACCTCCGCGTGTTTCCAGGTCACTGTTAACCAATCGGACATCCATCCATTTTATTTTTTATAAACACTTTTTCTCGTCTAAACACACTCCCCTCGTCTTCCATCTCCGCATACAGACAGACATTGGAATTCGGGTTAACTGTGCCATTTTCTAGAACAGCTAGTACACTCTGAACGTTATTATCCTAGTGATTGAGAGGTAATTATGAATTCGCCATCATTAGCGTAGTTTAGACAAGTCATACTCGTTTTGCACGTGGATCATGGCCTATCCTATATTTTCCTGGACCGAAATTTTCCCATTACTAACCCATACGAATTCATAGGCATTTTCCTTTGCGCACATCTTGTTTTCTACAACAACTGCCGAAGCACCTTTGTTAAAGTTTCGTTAATTTTTTTTTTAATTTGTCAAAGCTTTATGTTTAGAGATCCAGAGGTTTCTAACTGCTCTTTCCTTGAAATTTACAATGATTGACGAAGTCTTCCCCTCCCGTGGGCTTCTCACCTGTGCACAACTTCTACGCTGTCGTGCGACGGGATTGGTACCTGCTACTTCGAAGAGAGTTTCTGCAGAGTTTCCATTAGGTTTTCGCATCTTCTTTCTTGATTTCATGAATTTTAACATTTTTCCTCCTCAAGTAATGCTCACTAGTATCCACGGCTGTCCTTAGCTCTTGGATCTCCATATCCTTTTTCGTAACTGCCCTTTCCAGTTGCCCCATAGTTGTCACCTTTCGCGTTGCCAAAGAAATCTCGGCAATGTCACAGGTGATGCGGATCGCACCTAAATAATATCAGCGTGCACACGATACAATCCACGTCTTTGAAAACCTAGCAATAAAGACCTCCGACATGATCAGAAAGTCAAAGCTGTGCCCCAAGAGCTTCGGTCTCGACGGGGCAGATATTGCCGACGTGCCCCACGCTATAAGGCAACCTTTTCGTCGCTGCAGATGCTTGTTTCCAGGGAAAATGTCCTATCGCCGGGCATACAAAAACAACGAGGAGAATCTCGTCGTTTTGCATAGATAAGGAACATAGGCAGGACTCAAAGAGATTCACTGTTTCCAGGCCCGATAACACGAGTTCGACACGCTGACCTTTAGTTCATTGTTATTGGTAGTATCTAGGTCTGAGTTGCGTGCGTCTTAACTAAACAAAGGGGTTTCCCAGAAGCGCATTTGACGGCGCTTCGAATTTGTCGGTTGCAATAATGAATAGTTGGTTGATTTTCGTCCGATGGCATGCGCTCTCGGGCACTAGGAAATTTGTGGGTTCGACCATCCAATCAACGCAGGTCTGCATACCTGCCCTCTTCCTCAAAGCCCCTCCCTCCCCCCCCCCAACTTTCGCAACACAGTGCGAAATTCCAGATAAGAATATGGCAACACCTCCTAGATGGATAACAAGTCCGTAGTGCTGAATGAGATGGCGTCATCAGAGAAAGCCAACGCTGGAGACAGATTGGAAACGAGTGCTGCGTCATTGATCGGCTTCGAGTAAAGTTTGAGCCGAACGCTGACGCAATCGTCGTGTCCAATCTGTGCCCAGCGCTGGCCTTCTCTGATGACGCCATCTTATTGAACACTACGGCTGTTATCTAGAAAGTGTTAAAAAAGCGCACCAGAATCGCAACTTTAAACTTAAAGTTCCAACCCCTTTCCCCATCCCTCCTCACTTTCTTCTTTTGAATAAACTACGCGAGGATTTTCAACGTACAAAAATCGCAAATGTGCATTTTAAGTTCTGACAAACCATATTTGCGATGCCCATTCAATAAATACCTTCATTAAAGAAATTACAGGAAGATCCATCGGTGGATTCTTCGGGAATGCGTTAGCATGACCCTTGGGAAACTCCACACAGGCCCCCTTTGGGAAATGCTAACAATAGCCCTTTCACTTTTTTCTTTTGGCTTTCTCTTCTCCTTACGGGGTTAGTGTTAGCGTTTCCCTTCCCGAAGAGGGACGTGTGTGGCGTTTCCCAAAAGCCATGCTAACGGATTCCTCAAGAATCCACAAATGGATTTTCCTGTAATTTCATCTCACTCTTTATTTTGTACTATGCGTGTCAGAGTTATGGTAGTTTCGCTGCTTCCCTGTTTTTCTTTGTTTATTCTCTTTTCAAATCAAAATTTTCGTTTTGGTCATATTAGTCCCTATTTATTTATTTTTAATTGGTTTAAACCTGTTTAACCGTTTTTTGGTGCTGGTACAGAGACAAATTTTATTCTTATTCATTTTAGCTCTCGCATAGAAAATGTAAAATGTAAAATGCCTGCCAGAGAGAGTACGACGACGCCCTTGGATGCGGTCATCCATGTCATTTGTGAAAAGAACCACGTCCATACCACTTGTGGAAGGGACCGCATCCATATCACTGGTGGAATGAACCGCATCCGTCGTTTTAACTACACACAGATATCACAACCCACGCACCGCTACTACAGAAACGCAGAGCGAAGAACAACCGGCGACGGCAGAGCGGCAACTTAGCATGCCCGTATTCCCCGCTCCGCGGCGCAGCACCTCCTAGATAACAAAGCTGTAGTGCTGAATAAGATGGCGTCATCAGAGAAGGCCAACGCTGTAGACAGATTGGATACAACGATTGCGTCAAAGTTCGGCTCAAACTTGACTCGAGGCCGAGCGCTGACGTAACTCTCGTTTCCAATCCGCCAAACCGTGTCCAGCGTTGGCCTTCTCCGATTAAGCCATCTCATTCAGCAATACGGCTTTGTTATCTGGGAGGTGTCGCGCGGCGCCTCCTCCTCTCTGGCTACGCGCCAGCTGCGCGCGTGACTTTGCCGAAAACCAAGGGCTCGCATTTGACGAAACCCCGGCGGTGTCTGTCAGTTTGTCAGCGCCGGGGAGAGAGGGAGTGGTTGACGCGTGCTCACGTCAGCGCTTCGGACCAAAGGGAGCGTCGCACGCGACAACTGACAAACGAAAGACACCGTCAGGTTTTCTTCAAAACAAAAGTTCTACTGCTAACGTAGAGCTCCAGTCACGCTGTGAAGGGTGGACAGCGACTGCACCTGCCGGTGGCCACTGCACTATATACCATTTTTATGGCAAACGCCACCAGGTGGTGCTCCAGTTTTTGACGTCCCAGAGAACTTCCGGTTTATAAAAATGATGAACAAAGGCCACCTTAACACCGCTGCTTGAAACGTAGATGAAACGTGTAACCATCAATTCTCCAGGTGAGCGCCAAAAGAACGGAGTGCGAGATCTGTTAAAATGTTTCGAGTATTCTTGTAAACCAACTTGCATCCTCCAACGCATTGTACAGCCGAAGGCCCTCGTTAAATTTCCAACTTTGTTGTCCGTGTAGCATTTATGCTTTCTAGCACTTGTGACATAAGGAAGCTCAACAGACTTGCAAAGACGGTGTGACCAAAAGTCGCTTGGGACACAAGCGGCAGTTCATGTTTGTAAACAGCAAAAATGTCTATACCAAATGATCGACGAAAGAAAAGTAAATGCACTGTACCAAAACATTTTATATACGATAGGGTATATAGTGACGTCACTCCCCACGTTGCAAACTGCCGTCGCCGCGGCAGCTTGCGCATCAGTAATCTTTACCGTGAAACGCATGCGGTGAGCGCTACGTGCGTTGCATTGTTATCACGAGCGCCTCATCATCAATTATGTGGTTCGAAAGCTTGTTTTGTGCCTGTTCATTATTGAAACGAATGCTGTGCTGTATGTCGTATGCGTGATATGCACTTTTCGCTTCAACCGCTAAAGGTTTTTTTTTTTTCTGTAAATACGACAAGCATTTTTGTTGTAAAAAAATAGCGTGGAACAATTTTTTGGCGTTTCGACTTTGTTCTGTTTGTCGGTCTTTTTTTTTCGCACATGTATGCGTTTCAGGCGGAAGCATCGACACAAAGGTCAAATTAAGTTCTCAAGTGACCTATAGCCAGGATATGGGGCGTTCCGACGGCGCACTTTCTTCCAGTCCTTCCCGATAAAGTGGAGAAGGGACACCCGGCTGGCATCACGTGATGACAGCTCGAGGTCGACCGTGTCCGATAGTCGAGCTCTTCCCATGTAACCTCCGGCGCGCAACGTCGTTTGCATGTACTCGCCGCGATTTAGATAAGGGCGCACCCCTCGACCGTTCGGATCGAGCCTTATCTCCGTAACGGAACACGATAACGCCGAGCATGCAAAGCGCTCTCGATGGTCCAAGTACTTTTTGGCAAGTGTGGCGTCTTTTCCCCGGTTATCGCCACAATGTCTGGCCGGCGCGAGCTGATTAGGCAGCCAGCCGGGAACACGCAAATAGGGAGTACGAAACGAGGCCTCGTTTTGTGTCTCTGGCCTCGCTGCAAATCGCCTCCATCTTTACACCACTCGAGCAGTCGGAGAACACTGTTGCAACCACTAGACGAAGCAAGCCGGTCAACGACAGCGATAGGACGGTGGCCCTCGAAAAGGGCTACTCTAGAGGCTTTCAAACTTTGTGAGTTTGTAGCTTCGAGTGGCGCCTTGATGGCAAATTACGCCGCGAAGCCCCGACCTTGCGAAAACATTTCATTGGCCAAAACAGGCAAAAAAAAAAAAAAAAGAAGAGAGAGAGAGAGAGAGAGAGGGCGAGAAAATACTTCATGAAAAGATTGGCAGCCTTCAAATCATTCTTCCAGGCATCGAATTCTCGATTGAATGTGTTCTTTACCTACAGCTCAAAATTTAAACAGCAAGTTTTTGCCAATCTATTTTTGATGGTATAATCCGCGCTCGTATGTATGTTAATTTTTTTTAAAGATAAATAAGAGTACAGTTTCGATTGCTACGAGCGAACGGGACCAGTCAGAGCCGTTCCCAAAGCGCAACGTCACGGCCTTCGGTCCGTGGCCTTTCTGTGGCTGCGTCGTCAACGGTTATCCCCAAGAAAGCCCAGAGCACGGCCCACAGTGTGACGCGACTTTAAAAATCTCGTCTGTATGTATGTGTTTGAGCGAAGTGTGGTCTATTTCATAGCGCTGGTTACGCAGGGGTCACACTGCGCATACGTCATACAAAAGACAATCTGCAAACACGAGTCACCTCAATATCCGTGGTTCGAAGGCTGCGTGCCAAGTTACTCCTAAAACTCATTGGCATGCGGCATTCGAACCACGGATCTTGTGGTGACTTGCGTTCGAATCTCTATGCAGACCGTCTTTTGTATGATGTATATAAGCAGTATGACCCCGGCTTTAGAGTTCTCAGGGGATTCAACTCAATGTCTCGTTGGTGAAAATTTCAAAAATATACCTACAACGGTAAAAAAAAAAGATTTAGGGAAGTTTTTGAGTGTTATATAAGAATAAAAAGGCTAGCGTGGATTCTAGAAGTACCACGCTGCATTTCTATAATATAATGTTTAATCTAAAATGCTGGACTTTTTTTTTCATATTCATCGATTTCACTTTGTTATTGTCTGAAGTGGAGCTTGGCTTTAGCGCGTGCCGTCTGTATGCCCTTTTAGAGGCGGTATTTTGTTTTTTGTGTTTTCTTATTCTGGGTTTTTAGGCTCATTCTCTTCCTTTTTGTTCTCGACTATGCCTGTACGTATATATTGCAGCGTTGCGTTCAATAAAATGTATTTGCGAGTAAGCGCTCTGCCTCTGTATACCTTCATCCGGTCCGTCGTTTTTTTGCGCTGTTTTCATCTTCTGAAGTATGCCGTACCAACTCGCCCAAGCATCAACTTTAGTAAATTATCAACTCTACAATGTGCATGTTCCAAGCACCCTTGGCGGCAGATGCCTCGCTCTATAGACTATACACCGTTGTCCTTCCGCGCGGAGACCACTGTCGACACCACCTTTCATCGTTGTCACATCAAGGAAACAAAAAGGTTTTGCGTATAATTTATGCGCTGCGCAAAGTAGTCCTTCCAAGATTTGGCTGTCGAAAAAGAAAACGATGCTTTTGGCGTTTGAAACGTGTACGTCTTGATAAAATAACTGCATATAGCTAATCTAAGAAGAACGTTCACATATCTTAATTCAACACACGAAAGGGGAAATCAGTAACGATCGGCGAGGCGCCGGACCTCTTCTTACTAGGGGTCTTGAAATGAGGAAAAGTAAAGACAAAAAAAAATCAATGTAATTTATACTGATGGCTTTCGGCTGGAACTCACGTCCCCATCAGACAGAACACAAGTCCCGCTTGAACATTGACACAGCGCTCTTGTCCATCATGCGACTGGTGCTGGCCTTCAATATGGCGAGGTAAAAATTCAGCACCACGGCGTTGGTGTTGCCACTGTGCGCCACAGTACAGCATCTCCTGAACGCTTCGAATACATTTGCATTCATCAGCCAGATCGGCCACTGAACTCGCGACGTTCAGCGAGGTCGTTGCCATCTGTGGCCAGCCGAAAATACACGGACTGGAAACGAGCCATTGGAAGAGCGCTTTTCGATTGTAGGTTTGGAGTGCGGGGTTTTTCGGGGTTCAAAAACATCATGGAATTGTTTCAGTAAAACCACCGCCTGCTGAAGGCGCTTAAAGGCCGACCTGTAGAATCGTCCTCTGCGTGGACGAAATCTGGTTCCCAGCTTTCTTCTCTCCCTTCGCTCTCGCACTTTATCCACAGGAGCAAGTCTCTCTGGCCATTTTTTAGTTTGCATCGCGTTCGCCCTAACTAGTGCGTGAGACTAACAATAGATTAAAAATATGATAAAGAAGAAATCGGATGTATCTTAAACATAATAGGTGAAAAAAGTTCAAAATTTTTAGCACATTTTCTAGTGTTGATGACGCCATTGGTCTGAACCAATAGATAATCGAAACGACAAAAGCGTGCAAAAACCATGCGCGATCTTCCTAATTGTGGGAATTAGCATCCATGCATGAAGATGTGGACGCTCCATTGATTTACGGCTGTTCCAAGCAAAGAATCACGCGCTTGAAAGAATCATAAGGGATCACGTGCATCTATTCAGCCAGTCCTACCTCTAGAATTCAGTATCGTGTCCATTCGTTACCCGATATACCTATGTCGTCACTGAGCGCTCGTGTTTGACACTGATAGGCGCGCCCTTCGAAGCAGCATTTGGTTTTTCTCGTCCTCTTACAGTGTCCCTTAAAAGCCGGCGTACAACCTCGGTTTTCTACAGGGAAAATAATCTCTTAGGGCTCCCCTCTCCTAAACTGCGAGGGGAGCCAAGTTGGAGCAAGGTAAAAATTGGAGAGGATATAGGAAAAGAGGAGGCGGGCAAAAGTGGGAAGCGCGAAGTGTACGTCGGCCTTTAAAGAGGTACGGAAACGAAATTCCATCGCTCATTTTCTAACTTTAATGTGTGGCATGTTGTAGCATAACCTCGAAAATACCAGTCTTTCGGTGAAAGGCACAAGAGAACTAATTTTAAAGCCAATTAAGCGATCTTTGAATGCGCACCTGGTGGATGCATGAGAAGCCTATTTGGGACGTAATCTAGCAACGTTGGGGAACTTGCAACGTAGTCAAGACGTAGCAAGTTCCATTAGAGCAACGCCGCTCTTTGGAACTCTACCATTTTCCTTCTTAGCTTTCATCCTCAACTCACAAATCGCGCATTGAAACAAAACAGTTCAAGAAGACGGGAAGGAGGGACTCCCCTCTTGCTCCGTTTGTGTACCCGGACACAGCCATTCTCCCCTAGATTAGCCCGTCGCTGAAAACTTGGACAAAAGTTGCTGTCCCCACCCCGTTCACCCCCGAGCTGGCAGTGCTGTGGAAGCTACATGCTCCTAGGGCCAGCCACACGCTCGACACCCCACGGGTACTTCGGAAGGCTCAGTTGTAACGCGTTGACGTTATTGAAACCACCACAACGTTGACAACGCCACCAACGGCAAAGCTCATAACCACGCCAGCCTTGCTACGTCACGAACGCGGGGAATTTTTTTTTCTGTTTTTGTTTGCGTATTTTATGACGCAACGCGCTCTCCGTTCGCTTCTCATCGAGCGCTCGCTCGAGTGCACCGTTTGGAACGAAAAATATAGCCAGTCGTTCAAAATACAAACGTGCAATTATCATTTACGGTTATTATCCGTTATGCTTAACTCATTTCCGAACGAAATATGAATATTTAAATTTTCGTTTCCGTACCGCTTTAATGACCAGTAACGCAATTCTCTCTCTTAAAAGTAAATGTGCCGTACCATTCTCGTTTAGGCTTCGAACCACTTTTCCATTTGAAAACAAAGAAATACTCAAGTTTTAGGCCACGGTGTCGAAAGTGCAATTCCTGGCTAACGGACAAGATGCTAGCGGAAAACCCACCGAGCCGTGGAGATACGGACGTAGCCTTCCTGATAGCGACGTGGAAATTGAAAAAGAGCGGAAAAGGGCACGACGACATTTGCGTTTCAGCGTTGGCAGCACGAGCTGTCCACGTGTCATGAAATCTGCATCTTTGGGCGCCAAGATAAAAGGAGCGAGAGCGACCCCGCGAATGTCACTTGTTTCTCTCGCTTCGTCTCTCTGCCTCTCTTCCGCCTTTTGCTAAGCTTTATCTCACGATGCCGAAAACAAACAAACGAGAGCGCAAACAGAGATAGGAACGCCGTTGCGTTCTTGCTCTAGATACAACGTGTGTATACGCAGGCAAAACTGCTGACGCCGTCCGCGCCGCTGCCCGCCTGGCAGCTCATACTCATCCGATATAAGCCACGTGATAGAGGCGCTTCCTGGAACCAAATGACGCGATCCAGTAAGGCCGACGACAGGGGATTGACGGTAATCTAACGGCTTTGGTGTGACTCACTCCTTACAATGAATATATGACTTCACATTTATACACACATACACACACGCACACGCACACACACAGGCGCGCGCACGCGCTCCTACGCACGCAAATACTTACGTGATAGTAAATTGTTATACTTCGCGTTTCATCTTATAATCCGAGAGCGGATGGGGTCACTCAAACAGCAGCAAAAGTGCAGCGTTAGGTCATTCGATCATCTTTCTTTACGCGCGCTATCATCAGCTGAACACGTCAACCGCAGTCAATGTGTAACATGGCTTGAGCTGAGCTAGTTGGTTCATACCTGACTTAAGGCCAGCGGTTTGAATGGTCTTTTCTTTATGTGTATGTTTTTTCTAGTTCAGCTGGCCTTAAGTCACGCAGTCAATGCACCGTGGCCTTCTGCTTTTTAATCATTAGAACGCTCATTTTGACAAAATGCGGTGTCTTTCGTTTGTCAGTTGTCGCGTGCGACGCTCCCATTGGTCCGAAGCGCTAACGTGTCACGCGTCAACCTCTCCCGCTCTCCCCGGCGCTGACAAACTGACAGACACCGCCGGGTTTTCGTCAAAACGAGCCCTTTCGTTTTCGGCAGTCACGCGCATTGCTGGTGCGGAGCAAGAGAGGAGGAGGCGCTGCGCAACACCTCCTAGATAACAGAACCGCAGTGCTGAATGAGATGGCGTCATCAGAGAAGGCCAACGCTGTACACAAATTCAGTTGGGGTCAGCGCTCGGCTTCCAATCAAATTTTGAGCCGAACGTTTTTTTTTTTGTTTTTGTTTTTAATGATTGATCACTAGAACTGTTGGAAAAACGTGCAAGGCATATACATATATGAAAGAAAAAAAAGGATCAAGAAGACAACGTTGAGGAGGCGTTGTCTTCTTGATCTACTAGAGGAGGTAAACGCTGCTACTGAGCATGCGCACCGCTAGCTTTGTCTCAAGAATTCCAGGGATAATTTTTGGTCGTCGTAAGCTAGCAAGATGGCGGGTGTGGTTGCAGCTCTCGCTGCCTTGGCAGCTTACAAATGAACGGAGCGCACCTAGATTATTGTTTTTTAAATGCAATTTCTTATTTTTACAAGGACTACCATAATGAGGGCGTAGGAGAAAGGCAAAGTAATGTTGCAGAACATTTTTGAAAACATAAAAATTGTTTCTATTGTTTTCTTTGACAAGTGTACGGCGAAAAGTATCATAAGAGTAAAGATTTAACGTAACGAGTAAAGTAATCCGTTACTTTTCAGCGAAAGTAATTTGTAACTGTAATTCATTACATTTGAGGCTCGGTAATTGGTAATTGTAATCCATAACATTTATCCGCTAATTTTTAATTGTAATCCATTCAATTTTTAAAGTAACCGGCACCAGTCTGGTTCCGATGCACCAAAGACGCTTTTTCGAAAACTTGCAACCCTATAGAAACATGCCTTCTCAAATTCAAATCGATTATTTCTTTCTTTTTCTTTGTTTCTTTTTGCTCAGAAATGGTTGACTATACGTCCTGCCCCAGCAACTATCGAGAAGGCTAAACAATCATGATTCATAAAAAATGCCCTAATTGATTGGGTGGCTTCAATAACTTTTAAGAAAGAGCACAGTCTGTTACGTAGCATATGTGTCTGTATGACACTCGGTTTACCCAGTAGTTCTTGATTTAGACTAATGTTGTGAAACCATTTCTTCATTACAGAAAGTTTTCGCCAAACACTGTGTTGTATGTGGCGGAAAAGAAGAAAAAAAGAGACATTGACTGCCTGGCATTTCAGGGTAATCAAGTATCGTACCACCGTAGTGCCAAACGTGGCAGACGTAATTTAAATCATAATCTAGAGACTGAAAGAAAAAAAGAATAACTGCTTTATGGTAATCTCGATTGAAGATTTGAGCCGGGATGTGTATGTCGATTACAACGCTGGCAAGAGTCACTTCGGTTCTTCTGATGCAATTGAGTTTTGTCTCCGTTGGACATACGCTACCTTAACGCTATCTTGCCTATACACCAGGCACGTAGCCAGGGGGGGGGCGCCAGGGCCCCCCCCCCCCCGAAATCATCATTTTGCTGGGACTTCCTCCCCCTCCCCCTAATACATCATTTTGTCATAAGTCCCCCCCCCCCCCCCCCCCGACACAAAATCCTGGCGACGTGCCTGCTATACACACTATGCCGGGTGGTGATTATATGTTTGTTTCATACGGAATACGTTTTAAGACACAGAAAAGAAAGATAGAGGTGCGTGGCTCCTTTACCAACACACTCTAGATGACAATAGGTTTTCTAAGCCATCTCAAGGTGGCCATCGTGGGTCACAATAGCACACGAGTGCCAGACCAGCGTTCGGTTGCGAGTCGCGTTAAATCTGTGCTTTACTGATTGAACGAGCCCAAGCAGAACGCTGCAAAAGCCGGCGGGTCACACTGCTCGTATACTTCACACCGAAGACACGGAGTTTCTCTGCAGGCATGATGACATAATTATCTGGGGACACGCTTGAATCATGTTCGAAGCCTGCTTGCTTTATACATGCTCGGAACATGCCTGCAAATAGATTTAAGGCATGAAATGTTTTTTTTTTTAACGCCACCCATTGATCTTTAAATTTTGTCCGTCCGTCCGTGCATTTCGCGCTAAATTTAGCGGGAAAATGATATCACAAGACTCATACACGAATTCAGTTTCGCGGCTAAATTTAGCGGGAAAGTTGATGCCCCGCGACCTGACGTCACGGGACGTACAGACCGATACAGTTTCCCGTCAAAATTTAGCGGAAAAACTGACGTCACCTGATCCATACACCAATTCAGTTTTTCCCGCTAAATTTGGCGGAAACATTGGTGTCACGTGACCCGAGGTCGCGTGACACCTTCCATTTTTGGGAAATCGACGGCAAGTGACCTATATCGTCAACTCAGTTTCCCTCTAAATTTAGCGGCAATATTCGCGTCTTGCGGCCGAAACATCAAATTCCGTTTCCCCGCTACATTTAGAGGGCAATTAGGGAGTTTTCGTAGACCGCGTTTCCCCTCCGCTAAGCCCCGCCCCCCGCCCCCCCGCCCCCGCCCTCCCCCCCCCCCCCGCAACGAAGGAGCCACTCTGCGCCTGCGCGCCGATGGCCTTGACTGTAGATTTCCGGGTATCGTAGCGGGTTGCGGAGAGCGTTGCGGAACTTGCGGGACGGTCAAAACCGCCTACGAAAACTCCCTATTGACGTCACGTGACCTACTGTAAAATCCTTTATTTTCGAGGCCCCTTTCTTTTTATTTCGAATCGGTCACGCAGGACATAATCGCGGCAATTAAATTTCGCGAATTCCAGACGCCTGCATTGAAACTCTTAAAAATTAAAATTTTCGCATGCCCTTAAATTTTGGGAATTTTTCAATTCGCGAAATTTAAGGCCTCGCTAACAATAAGGGTTTTACGGTATCCAGCAACTCGGTTACGCGCTAAATTTAGCGAGAAAATGCACGGCTTGCGACCTAGACGCGCATCCAGTTTTCCCGCTACATTTAGCGGGAGAAATCGACGTCACGTGATCTAACGTCGTGTGACCTATACATCCATTCAGTCTCCCCGCTATATTTAGCGGGAAAATATACGTCGCGTGACACACCAATTCCTCTCTAATGCAATTTCATATGCGTAATAGGCCCTTGAAGCTAAAGGTCTCTGCCAATTTTTGTGCACGACCGATGTGAACGTACTGTCACGTAAGGAAAGAAGCTGGCCTCGGATGGCGGCTACAGACTGGCTTTTGCAGGACGAATGAGCGTTTCGGCATAGGCTGGCCCTCGTGTCGGGTCTGTGTTCAACGCCGGCCAGCCAGGTGCCGTTGATAACCCAGGCCGCACCGCTGGATTTTCGGAATCCAGGCCGCCCTGCCGGATTTTCGAAATCACCTACAACCGGTTCACAACCTAGAGCCAGGGTAAACATAATGTAAGTACAATTCTGGTAGAACCGTGGTTCACGCTGCTTGTACGCGATACAAAGGACAGGCTGCAAACAGGTTCGAACGCGAATCATGGCGAGATCCGTGCTTCGGGTGCCACATGGCAACGAATTCCAAGGAGAGAAAACTTGGCACGCGGCATTCGAACCAGAGATAGTTGCGGTCACTCGTGTTTGTAGACTGTTTTTTGTATGTTGTATGAACATTATGACCTAATGACGAGGTCACAGTGCTCATACATCGAGTATAATGTAATCCGAACTACTACTACTACTACACCAAGGATATACAGGGTATTCCACGTAACCTTGAGCCAAGGTTTAAAAATATTTTGGTGCATTTTAGGAAGACGAAACCAAAAAAGAAATTTGTTCATTTTGGACCAAGTCAGGCAATTTTTGCGTTTTGCCCAATTAACTAATTAATTAAGATTAATTAATGAACTTTTGAAATATTCAATTTAGAGCAAAAGTTCCAGTGACAACAGTTGTAGAGCGTCATTAGGAACATCCAACCAAGGTGTATCAGAAACTCAACACATGTTTCCGGAGAAAAAGCCAAATATAAAAAAAGAACTTAAAACAGTGTCAGAGCTTAGCAACCTGCCAAGATGCAGGCCTAGACAGCCGAGCTAGAGCCTGCAATACAAGGTCGAGATGCGCAGTCACACGTTTTTTTCCATAACTGCGCAAACTGTTTTCGAAGCCCATAAACCAAACCCTGCCAAAAAAATGGTGTTGTAAAATTACCCGAGACTGGGATCAAAATAACTGGAAATTCTGTTTTTTTAAATTCGAATGAAAAGCCACCGGGAGGCGAACGGTTCTCAGGAAAATATTAAATAAACGAATAAAATTAGTTTCTGAGCAGGAGCTTCACGTGGTTGCTCGGTGTATTTAGCGTTAAGCCCAAACGGTGAGGCGATTCAAGAGCAAACACGCTGAACAGTCGAGACATTATAACCTTAGATAAAGCAAATATAAAAAAAGTTACTTCGCGACAGCGCGGACAGCTCAAGCAACCTGATCAAGGTGAACCCGACAGTCGAGACATATAACCGTAGATAAAGCAAGCATTAAAAAAGTTACTTCACGACAGCGCGGAGAGCTAAGCAACCTGACCAAGGTGAACCCGACAGTCGAGACATATAACCGTAGATAAAGCAAGCATTAAAAAAGTTACTTCACGACAGCGCGGAGAGCTAAGCAACCTGACCAAGGTGAACCCGACAGTCGAGACATATAACCGTAGATAAAGCAAGCATAAAAAAGTTACTTCACGACAGCGCGGAGAGCTAAGCAACCTGACCAAGGTGAACCCGACAGTCGAGACATATAACCGTAGATAAAGCAAGCATTAAAAAGTTACTTCACGACAGCGCGGAGAGCTAAGCAACCTGACCAAGGTGAACCCGACAGTCGAGACATATAACCGTAGATAAAGCAAGCATAAAAAAGTTACTTCACAACAGCGCGGAGAGCTAAGCAACCTGACCAAGGTGAACCCGACAGTCGAGACATATAACCGTAGATAAAGCAAGCATAAAAAAGTTACTTCACAACAGCGCGGAGAGCTAAGCAACCTGACCAAGGTGAACCCGACAGTCGAGACATATAACCGTAGATAAAGCAAGCATAAAAAAGTTACTTCACAACAGCGCGGAGAGCTAAGCAACCTGACCAAGGTGAACCCGACAGTCGAGACATATAACCGTAGATAAAGCAAGCATTAAAAAAGTTACTTCACAACAGCGCGGAGAGCTAAGCAACCTGACCAAGGTGAACCCGACAGTCGAGACATATAACCGTAGATAAAGCAAGCATAAAAAAGTTACTTCACAACAGCGCGGAGAGCTAAGCAACCTGACCAAGGTGAACCCGACAGTCGAGACATATAACCGTAGATAAAGCAAGCATAAAAAAGTTACTTCACAACAGCGCGGAGAGCTAAGCAACCTGACCAAGGTGAACCCGACAGTCGAGACATATAACCGTAGATAAAGCAAGCATATAAAAAGTTACTTCACAACAGCGCGGAGAGCTAAGCAACCTGACCAAGGTGAACCCGACAGTCGAGACATATAACCGTAGATAAAGCAAGCATAAAAAAGTTACTTCACAACAGCGCGGAGAGCTAAGCAACCTGACCAAGGTGAACCCGACAGTCGAGACATATAACCGTAGATAAAGCAAGCATTAAAAAAGTTACTTCACAACAGCGCGGAGAGCTAAGCAACCTGACCAAGGTGAACCCAACAGTCGAGACATATAACCGTAGATAAAGCAAGCATAAAAAAGTTACTTCACGACAGCGCGGAGAGCTAAGCAACCTGACCAAGGTGAACCCGACAGTCGAGACATATAACCGTAGATAAAGCAAGCATTAAAAAAGTTACTTCACGACAGCGCGGAGAGCTAAGCAACCTGACCAAGGTGAACCCGACAGTCGAGACATATAACCGTAGATAAAGCAAGCATTAAAAAAGTTACTTCACGACAGCGCGGAGAGCTAAGCAACCTGACCAAGGTGAACCCGACAGTCGAGACATATAACCGTAGATAAAGCAAGCACTAAAAAAGTTACTTCACGACAGCGCGGAGAGCTAAGCAACCTGACCAAGGTGAACCCGACAGTCGAGACATATAACCGTAGATAAAGCAAGCATTAAAAAAGTTACTTCACGACAGCGCGGAGAGCTAAGCAACCTGACCAAGGTGAACCCGACAGTCGAGACATATAACCGTAGATAAAGCAAGCATTAAAAAAGTTACTTCACGACAGCGCGGAGAGCTAAGCAACCTGACCAAGGTGAACCCGACAGTCGAGACATATAACCGTAGATAAAGCAAGCATTAAAAAAGTTACTTCACGACAGCGCGGAGAGCTAAGCAACCTGACCAAGGTGAACCCGACAGTCGAGACATATAACCGTAGATAAAGCAAGCATTAAAAAAGTTACTTCACGACAGCGCGGAGAGCTAAGCAACCTGACCAAGGTGAACCCGACAGTCGAGACATATAACCGTAGATAAAGCAAGCATTAAAAAAGTTACTTCACGACAGCGCGGAGAGCTAAGCAACCTGACCAAGGTGAACCCGACAGTCGAGACATATAACCGTAGATAAAGCAAGCATTAAAAAAGTTACTTCACGACAGCGCGGAGAGCTAAGCAACCTGACCAAGGTGAACCCGACAGTCGAGACATATAACCGTAGATAAAGCAAGCATTAAAAAAGTTACTTCACGACAGCGCGGAGAGCTAAGCAACCTGACCAAGGTGAACCCGACAGTCGAGACATATAACCGTAGATAAAGCAAGCATTAAAAAAGTTACTTCACGACAGCGCGGAGAGCTAAGCAACCTGACCAAGGTGAACCCGACAGTCGAGACATATAACCGTAGATAAAGCAAGCATTAAAAAAGTTACTTCACGACAGCGCGGAGAGCTAAGCAACCTGACCAAGGTGAACCCGACAGTCGAGACATATAACCGTAGATAAAGCAAGCATTAAAAAAGTTACTTCACAACAGCGCGGAGAGCTAAGCAACCTGACCAAGGTGAACCCGACAGTCGAGACATATAACCGTAGATAAAGCAAGCATTAAAAAAGTTACTTCACGACAGCGCGGAGAGCTAAGCAACCTGACCAAGGTGAACCCGACAGTCGAGACATATAACCGTAGATAAAGCAAGCATTAAAAAAGTTACTTCACGACAGCGCGGAGAGCTAAGCAACCTGACCAAGGTGAACCCGACAGTCGAGACATATAACCGTAGATAAAGCAAGCATAAAAAAGTTACTTCACGACAGCGCGGAGAGCTAAGCAACCTGACCAAGGTGAACCCGACAGTCGAGACATATAACCGTAGATAAAGCAAGCATTAAAAAAGTTACTTCACGACAGCGCGGAGAGCTAAGCAACCTGACCAAGGTGAACCCGACAGTCGAGACATATAACCGTAGATAAAGCAAGCATTAAAAAAGTTACTTCACGACAGCGCGGAGAGCTAAGCAACCTGACCAAGGTGAACCCGACAGTCGAGACATATAACCGTAGATAAAGCAAGCATTAAAAAAGTTACTTCACGACAGCGCGGAGAGCTAAGCAACCTGACCAAGGTGAACCCGACAGTCGAGACATATAACCGTAGATAAAGCAAGCATTAAAAAAGTTACTTCACGACAGCGCGGAGAGCTAAGCAACCTGACCAAGGTGAACCCGACAGTCGAGACATATAACCGTAGATAAAGCAAGCATTAAAAAAGTTACTTCACGACAGCGCGGAGAGCTAAGCAACCTGACCAAGGTGAACCCGACAGTCGAGACATATAACCGTAGATAAAGCAAGCATTAAAAAAGTTACTTCACAACAGCGCGGAGAGCTAAGCAACCTGACCAAGGTGAACCCGACAGTCGAGACATATAACCGTAGATAAAGCAAGCATTAAAAAAGTTACTTCACGACAGCGCGGAGAGCTAAGCAACCTGACCAAGGTGAACCCGACAGTCGAGACATATAACCGTAGATAAAGCAAGCATTAAAAAAGTTACTTCACAACAGCGCGGAGAGCTAAGCAACCTGACCAAGGTGAACCCGACAGTCGAGACATATAACCGTAGATAAAGCAAGCATTAAAAAAGTTACTTCACGACAGCGCGGAGAGCTAAGCAACCTGACCAAGGTGAACCCGACAGTCGAGACATATAACCGTAGATAAAGCAAGCATTAAAAAAGTTACTTCACGACAGCGCGGAGAGCTAAGCAACCTGACCAAGGTGAACCCGACAGTCGAGACATATAACCGTAGATAAAGCAAGCATTAAAAAAGTTACTTCACGACAGCGCGGAGAGCTAAGCAACCTGACCAAGGTGAACCCGACAGTCGAGACATATAACCGTAGATAAAGCAAGCATTAAAAAAGTTACTTCACAACAGCGCGGAGAGCTAAGCAACCTGACCAAGGTGAACCCGACAGTCGAGACATATAACCGTAGATAAAGCAAGCATAAAAAAGTTACTTCACAACAGCGCGGAGAGCTAAGCAACCTGACCAAGGTGAACCCGACAGTCGAGACATATAACCGTAGATAAAGCAAGCATTAAAAAAGTTACTTCACGACAGCGCGGAGAGCTAAGCAACCTGACCAAGGTGAACCCGACAGTCGAGACATATAACCGTAGATAAAGCAAGCATTAAAAAAGTTACTTCACAACAGCGCGGAGAGCTAAGCAACCTGACCAAGGTGAACCCGACAGTCGAGACATATAACCGTAGATAAAGCAAGCATTAAAAAAGTTACTTCACAACAGCGCGGAGAGCTAAGCAACCTGACCAAGGTGAACCCGACAGTCGAGACATATAACCGTAGATAAAGCAAGCATAAAAAAGTTACTTCACGACAGCGCGGAGAGCTAAGCAACCTGACCAAGGTGAACCCGACAGTCGAGACATATAACCGTAGATAAAGCAAGCATTAAAAAAGTTACTTCACAACAGCGCGGAGAGCTAAGCAACCTGACCAAGGTGAACCCGACAGTCGAGACATATAACCGTAGATAAAGCAAGCATAAAAAAGTTACTTCACAACAGCGCGGAGAGCTAAGCAACCTGACCAAGGTGAACCCGACAGTCGAGACATATAACCGTAGATAAAGCAAGCATAAAAAAGTTACTTCACAACAGCGCGGAGAGCTAAGCAACCTGACCAAGGTGAACCCGACAGTCGAGACATATAACCGTAGATAAAGCAAGCATAAAAAAGTTACTTCACAACAGCGCGGAGAGCTAAGCAACCTGACCAAGGTGAACCCGACAGTCGAGACATATAACCGTAGATAAAGCAAGCATAAAAAAGTTACTTCACAACAGCGCGGAGAGCTAAGCAACCTGACCAAGGTGAACCCGACAGTCGAGACATATAACCGTAGATAAAGCAAGCATTAAAAAGTTACTTCACAACAGCGCGGAGAGCTAAGCAACCTGACCAAGGTGAACCCGACAGTCGAGACATATAACCGTAGATAAAGCAAGCATAAAAAAAGTTACTTCACAACAGCGCCGAGAGCTAAGCAACCTGACCAAGGTGAACCCGACAGTCGAGACATATAACCGTAGATAAAGCAAGCATTAAAAAAGTTACTTCACAACAGCGCGGAGAGCTAAGCAACCTGACCAAGGTGAACCCGACAGTCGAGACATATAACCGTAGATAAAGCAAGCATAAAAAAGTTACTTCACAACAGCGCGGAGAGCTAAGCAACCTGACCAAGGTGAACCCGACAGTCGAGACATATAACCGTAGATAAAGCAAGCATAAAAAAGTTACTTCACAACAGCGCGGAGAGCTAAGCAACCTGACCAAGGTGAACCCGACAGTCGAGACATATAACCGTAGATAAAGCAAGCATAAAAAAGTTACTTCACAACAGCGCCGAGAGCTAAGCAACCTGACCAAGGTGAACCCGACAGTCGAGACATATAACCGTAGATAAAGCAAGCATAAAAAAAGTTACTTCACAACAGCGCGGAGAGCTAAGCAACCTGACCAAGGTGAACCCGACAGTCGAGACATATAACCGTAGATAAAGCAAGCATAAAAAAGTTACTTCACAACAGCGCCGAGAGCTAAGCAACCTGACCAAGGTGAACCCGACAGTCGAGACATATAACCGTAGATAAAGCAAGCATAAAAAAAGTTACTTCACAACAGCGCGGAGAGCTAAGCAACCTGACCAAGGTGAACCCGACAGTCGAGACATATAACCGTAGATAAAGCAAGCATTAAAAAAGTTACTTCACAACAGCGCGGAGAGCTAAGCAACCTGACCAAGGTGAACCCGACAGTCGAGACATATAACCGTAGATAAAGCAAGCATTAAAAAAGTTACTTCACAACAGCGCGGAGAGCTAAGCAACCTGACCAAGGTGAACCCGACAGTCGAGACATATAACCGTAGATAAAGCAAGCATTAAAAAAGTTACTTCACAACAGCGCGGAGAGCTAAGCAACCTGACCAAGGTGAACCCGACAGTCGAGACATATAACCGTAGATAAAGCAAGCATTAAAAAAGTTACTTCACAACAGCGCGGAGAGCTAAGCAACCTGACCAAGGTGAACCCGACAGTCGAGACATATAACCGTAGATAAAGCAAGCATAAAAAAAGTTACTTCACAACAGCGCGGAGAGCTAAGCAACCTGACCAAGGTGAACCCGACAGTCGAGACATATAACCGTAGATAAAGCAAGCATAAAAAAGTTACTTCACAACAGCGCGGAGAGCTAAGCAACCTGACCAAGGTGAACCCGACAGTCGAGACATATAACCGTAGATAAAGCAAGCATAAAAAAGTTACTTCACAACAGCGCGGAGAGCTAAGCAACCTGACCAAGGTGAACCCGACAGTCGAGACATATAACCGTAGATAAAGCAAGCATAAAAAAGTTACTTCACAACAGCGCCGGAGAGCTAAGCAACCTGACCAAGGTGAACCCGACAGTCGAGACATATAACCGTAGATAAAGCAAGCATAAAAAAGTTACTTCACAACAGCGCGGAGAGCTAAGCAACCTGACCAAGGTGAACCCGACAGTCGAGACATATAACCGTAGATAAAGCAAGCATAAAAAAGTTACTTCACAACAGCGCGGAGAGCTAAGCAACCTGACCAAGGTGAACCCGACAGTCGAGACATATAACCGTAGATAAAGCAAGCATAAAAAAGTTACTTCACGAACAGCGCGGAGAGCTAAGCAACCTGACCAAGGTGAACCCGACAGTCGAGACATATAACCGTAGATAAAGCAAGCATAAAAAAAGTTACTTCACAACAGCGCCGAGAGCTAAGCAACCTGACCAAGGTGAACCCGACAGTCGAGACATATAACCGTAGATAAAGCAAGCATAAAAAAGTTACTTCACAACAGCGCGGAGAGCTAAGCAACCTGACCAAGGTGAACCCGACAGTCGAGACATATAACCGTAGATAAAGCAAGCATTAAAAAAGTTACTTCACAACAGCGCGGAGAGCTAAGCAACCTGACCAAGGTGAACCCGACAGTCGAGACATATAACCGTAGATAAAGCAAGCATAAAAAAGTTACTTCACAACAGCGCGGAGAGCTAAGCAACCTGACCAAGGTGAACCCGACAGTCGAGACATATAACCGTAGATAAAGCAAGCATAAAAAAGTTACTTCACAACAGCGCCGAGAGCTAAGCAACCTGACCAAGGTGAACCCGACAGTCGAGACATATAACCGTAGATAAAGCAAGCATAAAAAAAGTTACTTCACAACAGCGCCGAGAGCTAAGCAACCTGACCAAGGTGAACCCGACAGTCGAGACATATAACCGTAGATAAAGCAAGCATAAAAAAAGTTACTTCACAACAGCGCCGAGAGCTAAGCAACCTGACCAAGGTGAACCCGACAGTCGAGACATATAACCGTAGATAAAGCAAGCATAAAAAAAGTTACTTCACAACAGCGCCGAGAGCTAAGCAACCTGACCAAGGTGAACCCGACAGTCGAGACATATAACCGTAGATAAAGCAAGCATAAAAAAGTTACTTCACAACAGCGCCGAGAGCTAAGCAACCTGACCAAGGTGAACCCGACAGTCGAGACATATAACCGTAGATAAAGCAAGCATAAAAAAAGTTACTTCACAACAGCGCCGAGAGCTAAGCAACCTGACCAAGGTGAACCCGACAGTCGAGACATATAACCGTAGATAAAGCAAGCATAAAAAAGTTACTTCACAACAGCGCCGAGAGCTAAGCAACCTGACCAAGGTGAACCCGACAGTCGAGACATATAACCGTAGATAAAGCAAGCATAAAAAAAGTTACTTCACAACAGCGCCGAGAGCTAAGCAACCTGACCAAAGGTGAACCCGACAGTCGAGACATATAACCGTAGATAAAGCAAGCATAAAAAGTTACTTCACAACAGCGCCGAGAGCTAAGCAACCTGACCAAGGTGAACCCGACAGTCGAGACATATAACCGTAGATAAAGCAAGCATAAAAAAAGTTACTTCACAACAGCGCCGAGAGCTAAGCAACCTGACCAAGGTGAACCCGACAGTCGAGACATATAACCGTAGATAAAGCAAGCATAAAAAAAGTTACTTCACAACAGCGCCGAGAGCTAAGCAACCTGACCAAGGTGAACCCGACAGTCGAGACATATAACCGTAGATAAAGCAAGCATAAAAAAGTTACTTCACAACAGCGCCGAGAGCTAAGCAACCTGACCAAGGTGAACCCGACAGTCGAGACATATAACCGTAGATAAAGCAAGCATAAAAAAAGTTACTTCACAACAGCGCCGAGAGCTAAGCAACCTGACCAAGGTGAACCCGACAGTCGAGACATATAACCGTAGATAAAGCAAGCATAAAAAAGTTACTTCACAACAGCGCCGAGAGCTAAGCAACCTGACCAAGGTGAACCCGACAGTCGAGACATATAACCGTAGATAAAGCAAGCATAAAAAAAGTTACTTCACAACAGCGCCGAGAGCTAAGCAACCTGACCAAGGTGAACCCGACAGTCGAGACATATAACCGTAGATAAAGCAAGCATAAAAAAGTTACTTCACAACAGCGCCGAGAGCTAAGCAACCTGACCAAGGTGAACCCGACAGTCGAGACATATAACCGTAGATAAAGCAAGCATAAAAAAGTTACTTCACAACAGCGCCGAGAGCTAAGCAACCTGACCAAGGTGAACCCGACAGTCGAGACATATAACCGTAGATAAAGCAAGCATAAAAAAAGTTACTTCACAACAGCGCCGAGAGCTAAGCAACCTGACCAAGGTGAACCCGACAGTCGAGACATATAACCGTAGATAAAGCAAGCATAAAAAAAGTTACTTCACAACAGCGCCGAGAGCTAACGCAACCTGACCAAGGTGAACCCGACAGTCGAGACATATAACCGTAGATAAAGCAAGCATAAAAAAAGTTACTTCACAACAGCGCCGAGAGCTAAGCAACCTGACCAAGGTGAACCCGACAGTCGAGACATATAACCGTAGATAAAGCAAGCATAAAAAAGTTACTTCACAACAGCGCCGAGAGCTAAGCAACCTGACCAAGGTGAACCCGACAGTCGAGACATATAACCGTAGATAAAGCAAGCATAAAAAAGTTACTTCACAACAGCGCCGAGAGCTAAGCAACCTGACCAAGGTGAACCCGACAGTCGAGACATATAACCGTAGATAAAGCAAGCATAAAAAAGTTACTTCACAACAGCGCCGAGAGCTAAGCAACCTGACCAAGGTGAACCCGACAGTCGAGACATATAACCGTAGATAAAGCAAGCATAAAAAAAGTTACTTCACAACAGCGCCGAGAGCTAAGCAACCTGACCAAGGTGAACCCGACAGTCGAGACATATAACCGTAGATAAAGCAAGCATAAAAAAAGTTACTTCACAACAGCGCCGAGAGCTAAGCAACCTGACCAAGGTGAACCCGACAGTCGAGACATATAACCGTAGATAAAGCAAGCATAAAAAAGTTACTTCACAACAGCGCCGAGAGCTAAGCAACCTGACCAAGGTGAACCCGACAGTCGAGACATATAACCGTAGATAAAGCAAGCATAAAAAAGTTACTTCACAACAGCGCCGAGAGCTAAGCAACCTGACCAAGGTGAACCCGACAGTCGAGACATATAACCGTAGATAAAGCAAGCATAAAAAAAGTTACTTCACAACAGCGCCGAGAGCTAAGCAACCTGACCAAGGTGAACCCGACAGTCGAGACATATAACCGTAGATAAAGCAAGCATAAAAAAGTTACTTCACAACAGCGCCGAGAGCTAAGCAACCTGACCAAGGTGAACCCGACAGTCGAGACATATAACCGTAGATAAAGCAAGCATAAAAAAAGTTACTTCACAACAGCGCCGAGAGCTAAGCAACCTGACCAAGGTGAACCCGACAGTCGAGACATATAACCGTAGATAAAGCAAGCATAAAAAAGTTACTTCACAACAGCGCCGAGAGCTAAGCAACCTGACCAAGGTGAACCCGACAGTCGAGACATATAACCGTAGATAAAGCAAGCATAAAAAAAGTTACTTCACAACAGCGCCGAGAGCTAAGCAACCTGACCAAGGTGAACCCGACAGTCGAGACATATAACCGTAGATAAAGCAAGCATAAAAAAGTTACTTCACAACAGCGCCGAGAGCTAAGCAACCTGACCAAGGTGAACCCGACAGTCGAGACATATAACCGTAGATAAAGCAAGCATAAAAAAGTTACTTCACAACAGCGCCGAGAGCTAAGCAACCTGACCAAGGTGAACCCGACAGTCGAGACATATAACCGTAGATAAAGCAAGCATAAAAAAAGTTACTTCACAACAGCGCCGAGAGCTAAGCAACCTGACCAAGGTGAACCCGACAGTCGAGACATATAACCGTAGATAAAGCAAGCATAAAAAAAGTTACTTCACAACAGCGCCGAGAGCTAAGCAACCTGACCAAGGTGAACCCGACAGTCGAGACATATAACCGTAGATAAAGCAAGCATAAAAAAAGTTACTTCACAACAGCGCCGAGAGCTAAGCAACCTGACCAAGGTGAACCCGACAGTCGAGACATATAACCGTAGATAAAGCAAGCATAAAAAAAGTTACTTCACAACAGCGCCGAGAGCTAAGCAACCTGACCAAGGTGAACCCGACAGTCGAGACATATAACCGTAGATAAAGCAAGCATAAAAAAAGTTACTTCACAACAGCGCCGAGAGCTAAGCAACCTGACCAAGGTGAACCCGACAGTCGAGACATATAACCGTAGATAAAGCAAGCATAAAAAAAGTTACTTCACAACAGCGCCGAGAGCTAAGCAACCTGACCAAGGTGAACCCGACAGTCGAGACATATAACCGTAGATAAAGCAAGCATAAAAAAGTTACTTCACAACAGCGCCGAGAGCTAAGCAACCTGACCAAGGTGAACCCGACAGTCGAGACATATAACCGTAGATAAAGCAAGCATAAAAAAGTTACTTCACAACAGCGCCGAGAGCTAAGCAACCTGACCAAGGTGAACCCGACAGTCGAGACATATAACCGTAGATAAAGCAAGCATAAAAAAAGTTACTTCACAACAGCGCCGAGAGCTAAGCAACCTGACCAAGGTGAACCCGACAGTCGAGACATATAACCGTAGATAAAGCAAGCATAAAAAAAGTTACTTCACAACAGCGCCGAGAGCTAAGCAACCTGACCAAGGTGAACCCGACAGTCGAGACATATAACCGTAGATAAAGCAAGCATAAAAAAATGAAAGCCGTTCACAACTCCCTGTAATGCCGAATTGGAGCGCAGCTCTTGAGTGAGGGAGAAGGCGTGAGGGGGGTCACGTGACCTCGGGGGCCACGTGACCTGGGGGTCACGTGACCTCGGGGCCACGTGGCCTAGGGGTCACGTGACCTGGGGTGTCACGTGACCTTGAGGGTCACGTGACCTTGGGGGTCACGTGACCTTGGGGGTGACCTTGAGGTTACGCCGACGGCGACGCCAACGGCGACGCCGACGCCGCTCAAGCCGGAAACGGGCGCCTAAGAGCTGCGCTCTAAAAAGTTACTTCACAACAGCGCCGAGAGCTAAGCAACCTGACCAAGGTGAACCCGACAGTCGAGACATATAACCGTAGATAAAGCAAGCATTAAAAAAAGTTACTTCACGACAGCGCGGACAGCTCAACAACCGGACCAAGGTGAACCTGACCAATACCCCTTCTTACACGGACACACTTAACTGCAGTTACACTGCGTCACAGTTAGCGCACAATAGCTTGCGCACAACATTCTGCGGCTATGCAGTCAAAGCTAAGGGCGAACGTGCGCTTGAGCATCTTGAGCTCCCAACAAAGCAGCGCACACGAGCTCTTTACTTCTGAAATAGCTGTCCGAGAGTAGAGTGCGGTAACTGTGGTGCCACGTAACAGCAGTTGAAGCTGAAGTTAACCGCGGGTAAAGGTGCCCGAGTATACAGGGATATTAACACTCGTTCCGATAGACCTTTTTCCGAATTACCCAAGGATTACAAAGAATGCCGGAAACGTAGGTGCACGCGCTGCGCGTGCTGTCGTCTGCAGCTGTAACTGTTCAAAAGCAAAAATCTAAAACAAACGGCACTTCGCACGCGCGTTCCACAAACGCTTCATTTTGGTTATATACTTCGAATCTCTTGTATAAGGAAGGCTAGCGCGTGAAGCACGTGTACATACGTTCCCAGCATTCTCTTTGATGATTGGGTACGTAGCGAAAGATCTATAATACACCGATCTCACCAAGCCTTTCACGCATGCGTGGCGCCGCCATAACTGTAGCGCACAGGAGGCAGGCGGCACTGCACGAGACTGCTCGTGCCGTCTCGTGCGCTTGCTCGCGCAAATTCGCAGCGGGGTTGTCGCGCGTGCAGGAAGACTACAGTTCCCAGCAACGTTGGTTCTCAGTGCCCACGATGCATACCGGCGGCGACGGCGTAACAAAACAGGCTGGTGATATCGATCTATCGTTGCGCTGAAACGTCCAGAAAACAAACAGGCACACATAACTGTGACAACGAAGTAACAATGAATGCAGAGTTATTGAGCGGTTCCGTCACGTTTCGAGGCGTCCAAAATACCGCGAAGGTGGGCATTTCTGCGACTGTTCGAATATGGAACCAAGATGGTAGGCACAGGCTTTACGGTTCCTGTTGATGTAGAAAAAGAAAAAAACAGTTGAGGATTGCTAGTTGCGTGGACGTCGTCGCGGTCTATCCCTAGGAACGAGACTCAGAGACGAGGAATAGAGTGAAACAAACACCGCAGGAATTCGCACGTGAAGTATACGTCGACTCGCGGTACATGAGTTTCTTATTTTTTATCTCTTGTCTTGCGCTTCCGTCTCTTTGTTTGACGCTGCCGAACCACAAAAAAGAGCGAAGGCGGGCGAGCTGGTGGTGAACCTGAGACTACAGCCATCTCTCCCACATGCGGTGCACGCTTTCCGTGTCGTTCCCCGTTTTCCTAAGGTGCAGGACCATCTGTATCCCATAACCTGACACTGTGGTTCGGTGCTTTTTTGTTTCTGTTCTTCTGGTATTATTTTCTCTATCTGAAAACGCAATTGCGGTTGAGGCTCGGCAAAGAGAACCTTTTCGGTTCCGAGATGTTTTACTGATGCACTAGATTACAGTCAGCAAAACTGTGCCAAAAATTTAAAAAACAAAAAAAGAGGAACGCTGTATTTTGGCTTATAAGCGCGAACGGTCTTCGAATTCAACTATAACGCAAAACACTCACTATATTGGGGTGCAACCGCTAAAGAGCTAGTTTCACCAGACAAACAAACACGCATTTCGCCAACATAATTAAATCAAAGCTGTGCCACCATCCGCCAACTTCAGCTCACGAAATACGTTCTTCCGCTACCCTGTCAGGGAAAAGCCGAAAAGCAATGGAAGAGATACCACTTGGAGCATTAAAGGGATGCTGAACCGAAATCTGGATTCCACAAAATACGCGGCAAAAGCGTGCAACGGGATGCTACAAACACCAAAACACCACTCATACAGCGATATCTCGAACGGATGACCGCATTTTTCAAGAAAAGGAGGCGCATTTGACAGGTTTGTTGACGTCATGTTTCTCCGAGAAGGAGAGAGAATGGCCTCGCGTCTTCTCCGCCTCGCCGCCTTGAGGAGCGAAGCGAAGAGAGGAGGAAACTAGGTATCATCACGTCACGCGCCTTGTCGGCCTTGTTCAATCTCGACCTCTTTTTCTCAAAATACGGCCGTCCATACGAGATATCACCTTATGAGTAGTGTTGTAGGGATTGTACCGTCCCGCCTACATCTCCTGCATTATTTTTCTGAAATCAAAATTTCGGTTCACCATCGCTTTAAGGGGTAACTGCAAAGAAAAAAGTGTATTTTTAAACAGCCTAATTGGGACAAGCCTGTCACAAAACAATTTTTCGCCAAAAACAAAACTTTTTAACAGCAATATTTATTGCGCAGAGACTGATTTTAGTTCGCGACTGTTTCGTCCTTTATAAATCGCGCGCCACAAAGTTGGTATTATACGTCACGTAGTAACTGCCATATCACTTAGCAGCTGCTATACGTCACTCCGTGACGTATAACAGCTCACTCGCGCGCGTCGAAAGAGCGGGAGTTTCAAATGTGGAGAAGTTGTGACTCTGACTAAGTTACGTCCTGTGGCTTAAATATTGCTAGAAAAAATTTGTTTTTTCTCGCGGAAGATTTGCTTTGTGACGTGCTTGTCTCATAGGCTGTTAAAAAATACACTTTTTTTTTTTCTTTGCAGTTACCCTTTAAGGCCGGTTCTCACATGCAGCAAAGCGCTGATGTAGCGCTGCTCACGTGTCGTCAGCTACTTATCGTCTGCCATGAGCAACAGCTTTGACGGTGCGATACAAGGCTGGTGAACACTCCCGTCAGCGCGTGCTTAGCGCGAGGTCAGCCATGTTTGTAGCGCTCCGTTGCATGCGTGAACAGGCCTACAAGCCTGGTTCACACATTTGCACGGTTGTGTTCGCATGCAACCGAAACGACCGTTACGACCAAAACACCGCAACAACCGTTACTCATGGATTGCTTCGCGAAGCTGGCCCTTCCATCGCTTGCCATGCTGTGTACGGCGAACACTTGTCCCGGTGACTTTGTCGTTACGGTCGTTTTGGTTGCATACGAACGCAACGGACGCAGATGTGTGAACCAGCCTTTAAGCCCGGTTCAGACAGTTGCGTTTGACTGCGTTTGACTGCGTTGCGGCAGCGAGACACCAGGACATCCCTGCTGCTTATAACGCGTGCCAAGAAGAATCCTTGAATTGGATTCCACGCTTCATACGAAGCACAGATGTGCCGGTGACTCGCTTTCGGTTCTCGCCGCAACGCAGTCAAACGCACTCAAACGCAATTGTCTGAACCGGCCTTTACTTATCTGCGTGCATTGTTGGTTGAATGCGAATTCAAATGGACCAGGTAGTAAGGGCACAAAAAAGGGAACACAGCGATATGGACCCTAAGCTGAACACTGTCACGTGTGCGTTTTGCCTCACTTTCGGGTTTTTGAAACTTTTTGAACAATCAGGTTTTCTGTTTGTTAGTTGTTGTTTCTTTCAGAAAGAAAAAAGAAAGAGAAAGGGAGAGAAAACGTAAAATAAAAGGCGTTTACGAACTACTAAGATATCATAAAGGCGAAACGTTTCGCTTTCCAGCGTTTCAGTTTCTGTTGCACTTTATTCAGTGTATGTTATAGTTTCCTTCATTTGTCGCATCACAATCTCTTGCCTTAAATAATAAAAAATAAAAGCAAGAGTTGTATAAAAACGTAAAGGTGTACCTCGCATCGTAGTTTTCTTTAATTACCTTAAGATATGACTAGATGTTATAAAAAAACGGCCTTATTCAAAATGTGGACTACATACAAACAAAGTCAAAAGAGACATTCGCGTTTTCATCGGCTCACCTTCCGCGATAAAGATGTGATAGGCGAAAGGAAAACAATAACAAGTATTTTTCTTCTTAAATCGAAATCGAGTATACATCTAAGCTCGTGTGCGTAGCAGTTGTTTCTTACTTTGTGCATCCACGAAGAGAGCGCAAAGGTTCACCCTATTTTTTTGTAGGGTGAGACGCATAAAGACAGAAACACGTCTGCAAACAAGCGCGTCTTTGGTTGTCGTCTCGACATGTTTAGTACTTTCGTTACCACAAGTGAACAATGCAAAAGGCTGGTTTAGGCGTGCATTCGAATTCGTCACTTTTTACGGTCACATATAGCGCTACATAAAAGCGAGCACCAATTCCTTGCCAGAAATGCTCCCGAATACGCACAGCGCACCGCATGCCGTGGTCATCTTACTGGTCGGTCCCTTTTCATATTTTCCGCTAAAAAAATGAACTCAAAATCAGAAATTTTAATGCCAAGATTTCCGCAGCGCAATGGCAGCTTTGAAGAAGCATTCAGTTCCCTCCATCACGCGAGATGTCGCATTCGCAATCGTTTTGCAAATCCGTCCAGCAGACGTCAGTGACGTCAAGCATCGGATAACGGTAAGGTCTAGTTCAGGTACAAATAAACAAACGCGGCAAAAGTGAAAAGGGCACGACAGACGGATGGCGCTAAAACTTCAGAATGCAAGTGGCGAAGCTCCGTGTTTCCCATGCGAGAACGAGATTTGATTAACGCCGCGGCGTTTAACGCAAATTACCAAGCTCGCTTTTTTCTTTATTTGTTTAGTAAACTGGGAGGAAACACGAGACCCGCGGGCCTGAAAAAGCGATTATGACGACGCTTTCCCTGATTAGCCGCAATTTTAGAAGCGCAAAGAGAGAAGAGGGGAGCAAGCCACATTTAGATGAGAAATACCTTCGTCGCGCTGATTAGGGTAGCTGACACGTCGCAGAGGCAGAGAGATAAGCGTAACAGATCATATTCATTAAAGGGTGAGGGTAGTTTGTCATCGTGGATATGCGCTCGCGCATTTTTACATTCATCTCCGAATATGGATGTTTTCATATTCTGCCCCGTTCCTTTGTGCCTCAACTATCAGTGGAAAGTGGCGCATACGTGCTTGAAAGAACCATATACTACAGGTATGAAGATCTAACCAGTGCGATTAGTACATTTAAGTTTATCCGTGCCGCTGCTTTAAATATTTTGTGGATAATCACAAACTTAGAAGCTCTCGATGAACTAGCTGTGATTATGAATCGTTGTTGGAACTGTATTGTCAAACATTTCAAAGACGGAAATTCATCAGCGAGCAAAAAGCCCACAATAACGCGCAAGATATATATTCGAACTTCTTTGTTCGTACGTATACGCGAATGAAGAAGTTCGATTGAATATGGCGCCTTATAGACTTGGCTTTTTTGCTCACTTGTGAATTTCCGGCTCCGAAATGTTTGACACGACAGTTCCTCTCTGATTTATAATCAAAGCTAGTTCATCGAGAGTTTCTCGATTGATGATCACCTGCAAAATCTTTAAGGCAGCGGTAAGAATTTTTTTTTATGTATTGATCATAATCGGCAAATTTTTGTATGCATAAGCGAATCAAAAGTCGAAAAAATTTTCTAAGTAAGGGCCATAATCAGTTTAACAATGAAATAAATGAGCTAAGAAAGAAGATCGCTACGCTATAAAATAGCAACGCAATTACTTCACAAATACCAGAAGCCCACTCAAGCGCGAGCCGAGACTTGGGAGAGGAACAATTCGCAAATCGATTTCAACTAAACGAGAACAGGAAGAAACTCCAAAACGCTGCCGCCTCTGCACACGCTTAGGTCGCTTGCGACAGAAGCGACCAAATTACGAGCTCGTTCGAATCGCAGCCTGGCGATCGATCGGAAGGATGTCTTGCAGCAGTTTATAATCACAAACCTCTCTGTGTCGGTGGGCTGTCACTTGTTTTGTTCCGACACCCCCGGCTACGTTATAAACACAGAGGAGAAACTAAGAAAGCTCGAAAGTCAATCACGCCGAGGTGAATTACAACGACCGCAGTACTCGTCTACGCTCCGTTTCACGTTACCTTTAAGCGCGAGCAGGCGCAACGATGGACGGAGGCGATCGAGCAGCTCTCCACCAGTGCATTGTAATGGTGTTCGTCGTCTTTAGGGAGTTTTGCGGAACCGTCTCTGCACATTCGATACGGTTCTGATGGGCCCTCCGGTACGAACTGCGCATGCGCTACCGCAGAAGACTCGCAAATGCGCAGTTCGCACCGGTGGGCCCAACGTACCATATCAGATGCGTAGAGACGGTTCCCCGAAACTCTCTTTTGGGCGTTCGCTATCACCGGAAATACTGATCGAGCACAATGAAGGCACCGCGACCCTGCGGTTCAACACCTCGCAGAAGCGAGCTCCGCGGGTGTTGCTTCTCCGCAGTGCACTGGTGCTCGGTAAGAAGCGGCTCAACGGAGCTAACCCGCCGCGATCAACACTTCGAAAAGTACAAATGTTGCAGTCACCATCTTAAGAAGGAAAGCGCACTTGGAAAGCGGGATGGTGCACACACACGCAAGGTCTATGTAAAAAGGAACGGAAACGTTGTGAATGAAGAAATCTACATTTAAGTAAAACTTTCAAAATTTAAACTGAGGCTGTTGTGTATGAGTGTATGTTAGGCAGAGATGTCCTGAAAACCTGCGTTCACCCTTCATGGTTGTCTTTTTTGCTTTCTCGAATTCTAGACTTAATCAAGGATATTTGTATATAGCAAGAATAGTTAGAAATCTCCAGCATTAGGTAAAGCTGAGCATCTCTATAGGTTTAATTTTATGTGAAATGCATCATTTGCTCGCCATACCTATGTAGGCATTGTACTTTTTGAGCTCAAAGTCCATAAAGATGCCTAGATTAAAAAAAAGCTAGCTATGGACAAGTGGAAGCCTGGGAACAACCTTTACGAGTCTAGATCGGTTTTCGTTTAAGCACGGTACGGTAGCGAAATGCTTTGTGAAACTATTCGATATTCGATCCGAAAATATTCGGCCCAAACCACCATTCGCTTCAATTCGCTTGCGACTCAAGCTCCCTGTTCGTACACGCATAGAAAACTGCATCCAAACGCCGGTTATCTCGGCACATTATTTATTGTACATTGTCATCCCCAGAATTACCATTCGAGTAATTCCATGCATCGTGTCTGCCTAACTATGAAGAAAAAAATCATTTGCGTTCTCATACGTGTATCGTGCATGGTGATCTGATCATCCATTTCATTAAGTATTGTGCCCTGAATGAATATGCCAAAAGTTCCTACACGCTTTGATCGTTGGGCGTCTACTTTTGCCACAATTTGAAATGAGACTGCCAAATAAATCATGTGTCGCTAAACTGAATAAAATAAATGGATTAATGAATAAATACAGACATCTCGTAACAAGAAAATCACTAAAATACTAAGATATAATTCCTTGTTTCTCTCCTGAACCACCGCTAAACAAAACAGGCATAGAGTGTTAACTGCGCAAAAGAGGGCTGTGCGCAATATTGCAAATGTGTCATGGGCTACCCATGTTAAATATTATTTTAGTGAACTTGTATAACGCCGGCCTCTTCCCTGCACGAGTTTCGTATAGCCTGTGTTTTTTTCTTCGTAACTGCAACTAGAACAATAAGTATAAATGTATTATAAATGTTCAATTGCAGTACGTATGTTTTCTTCTTACAATACCCTTTAATAAATATACCTGAGACATACCCAGGTCACAAACAACTTACGGAGATCAAGCAATTTTGTATAACTTGCCCACAATTTTAGATAAACTTTCAGATATTATTATCGTTCCGAAAATACACACAAGGTGTTCTTGACCTCATATTTAATTTCTGTTGAATCTTTCAAGTCTTGAGAAAGCACAGTCGAATCTTTCTGATCTTGTGTGTTTATGGAGTTACTGGCGCCGTTTCTAAGGCTGCCAATCTCTCCATTACCTTCATTATTTTTTTCCCTGTTAGAGCTTGTTTTTCATGAGTATATATTTTTTCGCTTTTATTTTTTCTTCTTTTTAAACATTTTAAGAGCTTGTTTTTATGTGTATTGTCTGTTGTTTTCCTAGTATTTGTGTTTCAGTATAGTTTATTCCGTTTTTTTCTGCAGTGGCGCCTATATGGACAAGCAAGGGATGGGGGGGGGGGGGGGGAGCCCCGTCAGGCTGCCCTGTCAGGCTTTTCAACTGTCCCCCTCACTGTGCTAAAGTGAAAATAAAGACGGCTACATATATTATTATTATTATTATTATTATTATTATTATTATTATTATTATTATTATTATTATTATTATTATAAATAAACGGTCAGTTTACAGGAAATGGTTAGTCAGAATCGTTATCTCATACCTCCTCAGAACCGCCTGGACATGAAATTTTTCGCAATGTACACGAAAAGTTTAATGTATCAAGGGCCAGTCGGATAAACGTGCAACCCAATTAAATATTACAAAAAACGCAATTAAGTTTAGCAAGCAATTCATTCATTAATAAGGGAAACACTTCATAAAAAAAGATGAAGTCGAGCTATTAAAATTAACCAGAATGCAGCTTAGCTTACTCCTGTTCAGAACAAGTACACTCGTGGCTCTTTTATAAGGTTCTTACATAAAGACATCGACACGTCATGAAATATTGCAGGGGGAACACACACGAAGGTCTTCATTCCAGGCCGCCTAAAAAGTGATATATTGTGTAAAGCAACTGGAAACCCACGATTTCAACATAACCATTCTCAGAAAAGTAATAACAGTAGGCTAGATATATCAAAGTTTCTATTTGAGGCACTAAAGCAATGTTAGAGTCTTCTAATTGGGATTCCTATCTGTTTGAACCAAAGAAACTTGATACCAAACACACACACACACACACACACACACACACACACACACACACACACACGCGCGCACACACGCACACACACACACACACACCACACACAAACGCGCGGGCGAGCGAACATTTTATTATTCCAGTGCGACCGCCTTTTAAACGCACGAATTTTAAACTTAAACGCAAGAAACAAAGGCGGCCTTCTTTTTCAATTTCATCTTGAAATTCGCGATTGAGTAAACTGCAATCAGTCTACCACAAAAACTCCAGCTTTCACCAAAAATACGCAGGCATCCAGGCTCAAGATGGTTAAAGAACAAAACACAAAGGAAACAGATACACACACACACACACACACATAAAAAAGCGCTAACATAAAGCTTGTAAGAAGACGATCGTTTTCGTTATAGTATATTCCGCCAGCAGGCCGTGTCCATGTACAAGCAGTGCAAGGCCGGCTTGTCCCCTTCAGTCGGGCGTACCGCTTACAATAGGCGGCGCTGCCAACAGAAAGGAAGAAACAAGCGGAGGGCGAGCCTTGTTCTCCCAAATGGTCACGGAGACGAGCCTGTAATTGCGGCTGCAACTACCGATCCTACATCCCCGGAGACAAGACAGGCATTCGCAACGCTGTGCCGCACACGTTCGGAGCAGTCGACTTGATCGAACCGTTGCTGCTCTCCTCGTGCTTTATCCCATTGTCGCGGATGCTGTCCTCGTCTCCCTGTTCGATTGCCGTTGCGCTCTCACAAGAAAATATGGACTCGTATAGATTGTTTTGTTTGTTTTTGTAACACACAGCGTTTTAGGGCCTGCACTTAGTGTTTTGTGCCCGCGGATATAGCTCACAGAGGACACTGTGACGTCATTATAAAGGCCACGTCTTTCCAAAGGCGCTCTCAATGCGTAGCATTTATAGGTCCTTATGACGTCAGTGACACTGTGATGTGACATAACGTCACTTGACACTGCGACGTCCGTCATGATGTCTCAGTCAAAGGAGGATAACTGATGTGTCACAATAAAGCTTCTTTTTAAGGAAAATTTTATATTTTTGAAGTTTCGATTGATTTTGATCCGCCACGAAAAGTTGCGCATCAACGGAATAGAATTACAGATCAAACTTTACGAAATTGCCGCGAACGAGTCAATGACCGGTTCGTAATATTTTGCTACTGCTAACATGACCCTGGGGCCCGTATTCTGCAGTAAAGCTGTGTTGTAGAGGAAGAGATGGGAAAAGGAGGCGGGATGACGAGGCATCGGCCTGCGGAAAGAAGTGGCAAGTCGCAACTTTCATTTTACGAGCCTTTTCTCGACCTGTAAGCTCTCGAAGCATAACGCTCAAAGCCAAGCTTGCTCGTGAGGCCTGCGTGATCTCAAAATCGCAAATGGTGGCCGCGTGCAGCTATCTCAAATCACCGAACCGCCGATATAAGTCTGCGTGCTGTACCGTTGCGAGTCTTCGAGGCTTGCCTGTCGTCTCAGCGTGCACGCTAAATACAGTCACAGCTGTTACAGAAACAGCAGCGAATGGCCGACTTAGGATCTCGCCCCACAGCTTCACGGTTAAGGCCGGTTCACACATTTGCGCTTGAGTCTGACCGAGCTCGTTACGTCGAGAGGGCGTACTGGTACACTCGCGCCATCTATCAGGTACTCCTGGAACATTTCCCATTTCCGGTCTGCGTATCACTAGACTAAACGTTCTTATAGCCTCGTCTAAAATTATTTCAAGCTCGCGGTGAAAGAACAACACATAAGAAAAAAAAGAAATACGCGCACATCAGAAGTGCTTTAGTCTCTAACAGATAGAGGCGTCAGCATGTTCTTTCTCGTAAGAGGTCACAGGTGGTCGTAGCGCGGTCAGTTACAGCCTAGCGCAAATGTTTGAATCAACCATTAGTCTTAGCATGGTATCTGGAGTGCGTCGCTGACTGCTACGGTTCCCGCATCCTTAAACGTGGTTCCTCGATTTCAGCCTGATAATGTCACTGAAGCGTCACGCTGTTGCCTGTCGCGATCCTGCGGTGGCACGGCCGCGGAAGTGTATGCCTGTTCTGCAGTCGGAGAGTCGACAGAAACCAAGGCAGACGCGAGTTCGAATTCCGCGACAACAGGTATACCCTTGTGTCCGCTCGCCTTTTTCGCCGGCAGTTCTACTACCAAACGTCAGGAATCGCGACGTCCGACACCATGACACCGGCTCCTGTTGCCACTTCAGGACCGATGCATGGGCGGGACAGAAACAGACCAGTCGCAGACGTGTTCCGGGCGCCGTCGTCTTAGCACGGTATACTAACTACTCCTTCAAAAACTCCCACTCCAATATTTTGACGCACCGAATAACCGATGCCGTCTCTCCCTCCAACTCTTCGGACAGTCTCAGCCTGTTGAGCTCTCAGACCTTCTCGGAAACTCATTCGTCGCGGGCTCCCAGAAATCTTCTCCGATTGCGCGATTACGGTCCTTCAGCCATCACCGGGGCGACGTGGAAGCACGGCGGCACCTACTCGTCCGAACTTCCGAAAGAGCTCGCGCCAGCTCGCGCGTCGGGGAAAGGGCCGCAGGTCCGGACACGAGAATACCGTATACAACACAGTCCCCTCATCAATACTCACTCGAGCAATCTCCGTTCCCAGGAAACAAGGTCCTCGTCGCCTGACGCAAACCTTCCCCACTTCTCTGTGCTACCCTAACGCGTACAGGCGGAGGAGCTCGGTCACTGGACGACGGAAGTACTGGGTGTGTGCACATCGCCGGCTCGCGTATTAGACTGCGTTCACCTCTAAACTGACAGTGCGGTGGCAGCTACGTCTACCTTTCACCAGGTGATCACGTGGTACAAGGCAGACGCGTGACTGGTTAAACGAGCCCGTAACTTCCATCGCGCTGTTAGCTTATGGGGTAAACGGAACCAGCCTGGCTGGGGCCCTGCGTGTCCGCCTTTACCGCCATCCACCCCCTCTACTCGCTTCCCTCTCTCGGCGCTCGACGAGATTCAGGACCCAGATTTCTGGTTAAAACTCCGGAGGCCGGCAACGCCGGCGCGCCAGCGTCGTGTTCAGCCCAGTTAAATGGACAGGCGGAGGAGGAGGAGGCAGAGGTGGTCTCTCGCACTCGCCCTCTGCGTCTGGACTGTGGAGACGTTTCGGCCGTTCGGATCGATCTCTTTGCAACGGGGAGTGGCCCGTAGCGACAGTATGTGCGCGCGGAAGCCCGTAGCGGCGGCGGTGTCTATGACGTCGCGTCTGTGAAGTTGGGGAGAGTTCGGCGCGGGGCGCGAGCAACAGCTTGGCCCGGACCGAAATTGCGTCACACGCACGCGGCGAGGAGTCTCGAATGGAGAGAAGCCGGCCAGGCAACAACGCACGGCGACTCGGGAAGCACCGCAACGCATCGCAACTGTGCTCTCCGTTTCACCTGACAACGGACCGCAGCGGGAAACACGAGCCGTCCCACTCAATCCAGCGCTGTGCTAAGGATCCCGTGACCGACCGTCCGCGCGTCGCCGCGCCCTTTTCGAGGACCACGTGCCACTCGCGCGCCATCGGGTTGGCTTCGATCGCTCGTAACGTCCTCCGAGCCTGAGGTTCATCGTAAGGGGAAAACGGAGTATAGCGGGACGGTCGGTGTCTGAGCGCCGTTCCGTGTTTCGAGATGAGGTCACCGAATTCGGTGTCACGCGAGCGAATCCTCCGAGCTTTCTTGGGGATGCCGCTTTTTCGGGCCAGAAGAGCGATTCGCCGACTCGTAAAAAAACATTTTCGCACTGCGCCGTTTTATATATTTTTTGACGTTGCGAGGTATCTTTTTAGCAAGTAAGTGAGTACTACATGTCTATCTGGTTCTTGATGGGTGCCACCAGACTGGAGGAAATATATATATATATATATATATATATATATATATATATATATATATATATATATATATATATATATATATATATATATATATATATATATTTTCTATGTTAGCGTGTACTTGTCAGTTTCACCCGCAAGTGCCATGCTGGGATACACTCCGTCTCCTAATTTATTTTTATTTTACTTTATTTTCCCACCACGGACACAGATATAGCGTTCAAAAAGATAAAGCAAACGCGTGCAAGACGCCCAGCAGACGCAATATGCTGGCCTTGACAAAAAACAAATTTAAACAAAATAAGCAGGTCTGCGTTCATCGTGCCAAAAGAGGCAGCGCAACCAGGCGCTCCTTCGATGCACGAAACCCGTTTGTATAGCGTCGTTTCAAGGTGCGTGTACAGATTGCCACACGCGGGATCATCCCGTCGATTACGGAAAGATGAATCCTCATCGTCACGACGTATGCCAATCGGTCGATGACAGACGTGATGCATCTGTTCAACAGCCAACAATCCGACTGCATCCAGTCAATACCACATAGAAGAGAAGGCCCATGCATGACTTCATCGTTGTTGGATCCCCGACTACGATCCCCTGCCACGTGACCCACCTCGAAGCCCAAAGAGCGCACGTGTTCAGATTACGTTTTCCTTACGTCCATCATTTCGCGTAGTTTAATTAAAATCAACTCCTGTAGTAAATCTGAAGAAAAAAAAAAGAGAAAGGGGTAGTTTGTACGTCGCACTTTGGACACGTTTGTCACTGGGGGTCACTATTATCGCGCAACTCCTAATTAATAAAAAAATTCCCGAGCATCTAAGTTGTTTTTGTCATTTGTGAGTTGCTGGCGATCAAGCTATCATTTCGCCGCAAAACACAGAAGAAAAAAAAGATAAAAAAAACCATGAGCTATTTTACTCTTTGAAGGTGGATGATCAGCTAAGCTGTTTAGCACACGACACAGACCCGCCCCGAGGAGCCGGAGGAAACAAGACACGCGCGGCGGGACCGCCAACCAGCTAAAAGTAGACATGCGCGACGGGACCGCCACCCCGGGAAAGCGGAAAGAAAGGAAACTAGGCACGCAAGCGCTTGGAACGACGACAAAGAGAGGGCGGTGCGAGCGTAGACATGGCCGACGCGGGTCCCACAGCGGCAAATCTTTGAGAAACCTTTATTATCTACCTGAGAGTCTACTGATCTTGAAAATGGTGCCTATTGAAAACTAATCCACTGAAAATGCATATCGAAGTGATGAGAGGTATAAGTTTTGCATAGAATGAAGTGATTTTGCATCAAATTCGGGACCTGAGTTTTTGTAGACGCACATGAAAAATCCACGGAACCCTAGCTATGAACAGCTTTCGCTGTAAAAAGACCGCACGACGAATTCGATTAAAACCTTCCATGCAAGAGGTGGTCACCCCTAGGGCTCACGATTCCCCAACGTCTCGGAGCAATATGAGCGACTGTATATCGCACCTTTGTAGAAGTTCATATTCTTTCAGTATAAGTTGTCAACGTGACACTTATCAGGAAAACGAAAAATAATGCAAAGAACGTGGGGCTTACAATAGCGAGGTTTTACAGACACCGAGAAAATCCTATTTGACTGAGTGTTAATTGTCTTTGCAACAAAATAACAATGCACTGAAGTATGGCGAAGGTTATGCCTGTAACAATCCCATAGAAAGCTTAACTTCATGCTTAACAATTAATGGATAAATTCAATGTTTATTTCAAGAAATGAAGAATTTGCTCTCAGCAATTATTGCATCAACTGATTATTCGGTAGGTCTATCAATTCATTTTACAGCTCCCATGATGATTACTAACGTGTACTGTGTTTTTGCATGTACTAATATTTATACACTTCGTTGTCGTTGTTTATCAAATATATTGTATGCGCATTTGATTGAATTTAGTGCACTTAATATTTAACTGTAGATTTTTATGCTGTTTCATGTCCGCTACTCTTAGAGTAAACCGTCTTATTGTAGGGTTTTGCATAGATTTCCTATGCGGAGCGCAAGTTCGTCTGCTTCTTTTGCAGGTTTTGTGGTGACGTCAGAAGGCCGAGCTCTGATTGGCCCTGATTGAAGAATAGTGGGTAGACCTCAAGGCAGCATGCTCTGAGGTCTATCCTTACCATCCTTCGATCAGAGCCAATCAGAGCTCGGCGTTCTGACGCCACCACAGTCCCTGCAAAAGAGGCATACGAACTTCCGCCCCGCATTGGAACTGCCATAGTTCAACTCACATTTTAATATTTGTTTTGAGACAACCGGTCTGTAAAGAGGAGAACTTTCTTCAATGCATCAAATAAACATATAAGTAAAAATGAATGCGAGACTCACTACGCACATTTGGTGACCAAATATAAATAACGCATCTTATAAAATCCATTACACATTGGTGTGAATACTTTTCGTGTATTAGAGGGCCGAGGGGTGACATCAGCCCATAACCGTAAAAAATGAAAGAAACAGGGACGATATACTGAGATCTACAGTGCTATTCGCTGCTTCCGACGTCGTTTGAAATGCAGAAGAAAACCTGTACCAGTCTGAAACTCTGTACAAGTGCATAAAGTAAAAAGAAAAAAAAAGGGGGGGGGGGGGGTAAGGCATTGTAGCTCGGAGCGCGTAAAGCGAAAGGTCGCGCTGCTGAGCCTAGGGCTGTGTTTTAAAATTTACTCGATCTTACTTCATGGTAAGGGTTTAGTACCTTGGCGTTCCAAAACCTACCCGCGTCCAGCGCTTTTCAATCTGTGTTGTTATGTGAAACCACCCGCCGGAGTAACTCGGACCCATTTGTGTAAGATTTGGAACACAACGTAGGGGTCCTGGGCAGGCTTGCCGGAGCAGCGACTCTGGTGAGACTGGGTGAAAGAAGCACTCCAAAGGCTGGGGGCACACGAGAGTCTTGAGACGCGGTTTAAGTCAAGCTCAGCTCGTGCGCTGGCTTTAGAAGTGCTTTCTTTCCCCCAGTCTCAGCTTAGACGCTGTTTCGAGCAAGCCGGCCCTGGGTTCAATCCCCACCCCTGCCCGTTTCGATCTGGATGAGCATCGTACCGGCGAGCGGTCGAGTATCACTACTGCGTGATGCACGTTAAAGAGCCCAAGCAAGCGATAGTACCGCACTGGCTAAATTGCTTATCTAGAGCTGAGACACCAGACACCCATTGAGGCTGATTAACTTCCGGCTGTTAAACATGCACACAACACAACCATTAAAGGTAAATATCTCCGAGATAAACCACGTCAGCTTCGAAAAGATGAAACAGGTAAAACAGGCAACAAAATAAAATTATTAAAATTTGCGGGGCTTTATAACCTAAACCAGGGGTCTCCAAACCCCGGTCCGGGGCCCAGATCCGTCCCGCGGAGGCGTTCTGGCCGGTCCAAGGATGGCCGCGGTCTTTTCAGTGACGCCTGGCCCGCGGCCCGTTGCATGCCAACGCTAAAAGTAAGAGCTCGTAAAAAAATCGCCGCCGCGACAAGCACCAAAAGCGCTAAAGATATCAGAAATAATGAGAGAAAACCAACTCCATCAAAACGCCGGCTTTCGCGGCATATTATTTATTGTAGATTGTCACCACCAGAACTTCTCTTCATAGTTCCCTGCTATATGTCTGCGTAACTACGAAAAACTCCTTTGCGTTCTCGTGTATATCGTGCATATTGATCTGGTATGACCTACCATTTTCATTAGTCTTCTGCCCTGTGTAAATATGCCAAAGTTCCTATGAACTTTGATTTTATGTCTGGTGAGTTCTCGGGTTAACAGTTATTTCGTAATATCATAAATAGTAAAATATCGCACATAAAATATAGCATCTGCATCTGTCCACCTTACATTTCTTTTTTCATTTTTGTTCTAATTTTAGATTTTTGTATTTAAATGCTTATTTTGGGCTTATTTATTTAGTATTTCCTCGTTTACATTGTTTTATCTTATTTCCGCCTCTCGAGACGGCAAGAGGTGTCCAATGCGGCCGCCTAGCCAAAACGATTGGAGGCCCCTCATCTAAACGATCCAAACCTTCGTTTCCTACGAGTTTTATGATGGGGAGGGAGGTGGCGTTTTCGTATGTAGATCTGATTTCTTTTCGCGTTATTTTAATTATTGTTTAAACTATTCCATTGAGTTCAAGACTTCAACACCCACCGACGTCAATAACTCACCTTTGAACATTCCACAGTTTGAAGAAGCTTATACATATAAACATATAAAGACGTGGTCACAAACAAATTTAGCTACTTCTTTTTTCTTTTTGGCGACATGGGCATTTAGAGATACCCCACCTTGAAACGGACAATCCCACTCATGCGCATGTGGTAACACCATGCACGGGCCTAAATACACGAGCACATCTACCAGGCTGATGCAGGCGGGAAGCATAAACAACGAATTCGCCGGTAAGGAGGCAACTATACCCTTCAACACACAACCACGTCGTCGACCGCAGCGCTGAAGGCACACGCCACCGACGGAGCACAAATATATTGCGTTCGGGTAAACCAGAGCTCTGATCGCGTCGGTATCCAAAGGACGAAGCAAGCGCACCACACCAGCGACACGACCACGACACCGGCAAAATCAAACTGAAGCGAAACTCGCCGAGTGGCTGGGAGCCTTTAAAGCGGGAAGCAGGTTCCCTGACAGGGAGATTCGTGCGACCGATGGCGCCATAGGGAACCCATGGCTCCATGAACCAGGCCGGATCTCCGCACTAGGA